>JXCR01096575.1:33151-45169 GCA_002079205.1 Phalaenopsis hybrid cultivar | reverse complement strand
AATTTATTATTGATGGCTATTTTTTAATTTTAATATGTGAAGTTTGATGGTTGCTAGTCTATATTTTCATAAGTGATACCAGGTTTCACAAGCTTAGGTACATTAGATCTATTCTACCAGTGAAACTTGATGTTGATGGCATATGATATCTATAACGTTAAAAAGGCTGTTGTTAAAATAAAGTGCTTGGGGCTGCTATGTGACGAGAATGTATCTCTAAGAAAGAAAAAACTTATAAAGCTACAATTAGACTGATTATGCTATATAGACCTGGGAGCTGTGTTAAATAAGTCTTTGATGANCCACGCCGAAACTTTATTTTAGCTAGGCATGTTAAAGATGTGTTTATGTCGAACACGTATCAAATATATGAAGGTCTTTAAAGCTTTATTGTTTCCTAGATTGTGACTTTGCATTGTCAAAATCATTTTATCATGTAGTCAAACATATAGTAATGTTGATTTGCTTTATTGGTTGAATGCTAAGTTATTTTTTAAAGGGAATGTATTCAAAGAGTACTTCCAATCTGTTTTTGTTGTCTTAATAGCTCATATTTGAGTCTACCTTACTATTATTGTTTTTTATTTTTGCCTATAAAGAGTTTAATTATTTAGTACTTGAGCTATGTTTTTGAGGGATAATATAGGTTGTTGCATATTTGAATTGCTTTGAGAAGATTGTTGTAGAACTTTTAGAAGTTAAAGCAATAAATTAGAAACAAGTGAAGTTTTTGGTGGAGCAAAAAGTGCAAAAGTTTTCTTAAGGCAATGAAATGTACTGTTAGGAAATGGCAAAAAAAGTACTATTAGGAAATGACGAAAAGGGCCACAGATGGTTGTNTATATATATATATATATATATATTTATATCACTGTTTAAGCACTAAAAGATGGTGAAAATGAAATCTATGACGTAGCTAAGGCAAGAGATGAAAACTAAAAACTTTTATCAACTTTGATGTATTAAAGTAAAAATAATAAGTTGTTGGCGAAGGACGAAGATACCAAGGAAAATTCATATCTCATCTTGAAGGACATGCTTGTTAATAGCATAAAATTAAATGTTAGGTCATAGCATTGCAACGTATACTTCAGGGACTATTTCTTTTGCAAGTTGCAAACAATCAAAATAGATTGTGCTTTTAGTGCATTAAGTGAGCTATGATGCATTGCACTAGGTGCAAATGCTTTTTTTATTTGCCATAACATATGATGAGGATTAGGTTATTGGTTGAAGAGGATAAGGGTGATGAATATTATAATGTGAAAGATGATAATAATGAATAAATTGTGGCTATTTTGTTTTACGATGATAATTCTAAGGATTTAGCTTTTTTTTTAATTTATTATTGATGGCTATTTTTGAATTTTAATATGTGAAGTTTGATGGTTGCTAATCTATATTTTCATAAGTGTTACCAGGTTTCACAAGCTTAGGTACATTAGATCTATTCTACCAATGAAACTTGATGTTGATGAGCATATGATATCTAACGTTAAAAAGGCTGTTGTTAAAATAAAGTGTCTTGGGGCTGCTATGTGACGAGAATGTATCTCTAAGAAAAAGCTACAATTAGACTGATTATGCTATATAGACCTGGGAGCTGTGTTAAATAAGTTTTTGATGGCCAACCTTTTATTTTGGAAGGGATGAAAAAATTAGTTGTATTTGTCATAAATTTAGAAAAGATAGATTGAGAAATAGTTATTTAGAGAAACTGTTGATTTAACACCTACTGAAAACAGATTAAAAAAAACCATTGTGATTTAATACACTTTAAAGGATGGTAGACGATATTACTAATAAAACGAGCATATACAATTGATGTGGATGGTTTAAGGAACAAAATGAGTAGACCAAAAATATGATGAGTGGTACTGCTGCGAAAAAGATTTGTGCAAAGTAGATTCAACACCTTATGTATCACTCATCTAGAATGATTGGTGATAAAATGTATGTAAAACCAATTTGCTTATTTGTGACAAGGCTAATGATGATAATAATGATGGTTTCATTTGTATTAGGCATTCTTTTACTTATCTATAGCATGCAATTTAGTAACTGGTAATCTATCCTTCATTTTCTCATGTTATTGCTCATATCTTATAAATGATTGGGAATTTTACTTTGCTCAATTCTTATGGTACAAATTTCTTTTCTGATAAGAAACTTTTATTTCTTTATTTGGTAAAAGTTAATCATCCTACTTTGTTTCATTCATCTAGCCATGCTATTGAGCACTTATTGTAAAGGCTGCACGCTTATTTTTTTCTTTTTTCAAAAAAAGCCTTCAGACTCCAGCTCTATATTTGCGTAGGATGTGTTTATTGATATTTTAAACTAACTAAACTTGATATGCTGCAGGATTTCTGCTATTATGCGAACACAATCTTCTTGGTTATGTTGCTCATGTTTCCAAAGAATGAGAAATTTTTTATGGTTTGCTTTTCATTTGCAGAAGTAAGCAGATATTTCTTTTTATTAGTCATATAATTATTTTTCCTCTTATTTTCTGTTGACCAAATCATTTATCTCAAATTATCAATTTATTTGCTATAGGGTCCATTAGCTTGGGCTTTGATTGTTTGGCGCTGTAGCCTAGTTTTCAGTTCGTTTGACAAGATTGTCAGTGTTCTCATACATCTTTTACCTGGTAAGCTAATATTGCTGTGAATTTTGATATGTGTTCATACAGACCATTTAAGTATTTAAGCATGCATTTTATATTTTCATGACGGTTATTTTTTGGACTAATTGAATTTTAATATCCAATTTTGTTTTTTATTTTTCATTTGGAATTTACATACATGCCACTCAATTTTTATACCTTTACATTTCTAGGACCTAAACTTCAATTTTTGCATATATGCATACCGCCTTTCTTATGCACGTAAAGGTGTATTACACATTTTAAAAGTTAAAATGTCGGTATTTTTTAAAGATTCAGGTGATATGAATGAATTTTGGATGTTAGATATGTAAATACATAGGAATTGAGTGGTATGTATGTTAGTGCCCTTTTAATTTTTTTTTTAATTATTTTTTTAGACGTAAGCAGATGCATATTTTTTGTCACTTTAATTTATTGTAGGAAATGGAATTTTGTAACAGCACTTTTGTCTTTTTACTAATTATCTACTAATATAATCTTTGATGACCCTTCTTTTACCATATATTGGTGCTTGGTATGTTTACTTGGTTTTGCGACTCTAAAAAAGATATGTTGTAGTGCAAAAGTGCTGTTATTGGGAGCAGTTATTTTTTTTGCAGAGCTTTCTTTCACTTGTGTGTGATAGCTTTGTAAGCTTGAGTGCACGACTGTGCGCTTGGCGTTGTGCTGATGGTTTTGTGTGGTTGGCTTGAAATGCCTAATACTAGTTATTTTCTTTGAATCGCCCTTCTCCCTTTTAAAAGCAATAACATCTTGGAATAATGTATAAATTGTCTTCACTTGAATTTTCAGGACCTACCTTTTTAGTTGCATTTGCAGTAAGTACTCTGTTGTATAATAATCGGCGATGACCATTTAGTATTTGTCTTTAGCTTTCTTAATATCCTTAATTCTTGTTGTGCTCGATTTNACAACTTCCAACCATAGCCTTTGTGGCCAACTATATTATTGCAACCACCAACTACGGCTTTTGTGATCATTATTATTGTTACAACAACTAACAACAACTTTTTGACTAATTATTAATATTATAAGCAATAACTATATTTATTTTAGCCCGATTGTGACTATTATGGTTATACTACTATTGTACATATGAGATTATCAGTTTTGTAATTCAATATTCTTTATTTTACGAGAAGAGTGGACCTATGTGCATATAAACATATCATCTAATATTTTGATTGGCCTAGGCCTCATGGTTTTTTACTTTTCTAGGAATTTTCCACGTAAAAAATTTTAATGTCTCCTCTTATTACTTTTTTTTTTAATTTGTGTGTAATGGATCTTCATACAATGCTAATACATTAAATCATCATTCTATTGTAATGAATCTTCTGACATGCGACNGCGATCTTCTGCCTCATCTTTCGCAATCCCTCTCCCTCATCGCCGGCCGTCTCTCCGTCCACCATCTCCACTTGGGCTCTTCTTCCAATCCTCTCCCACCTCCACGAAGAGCGCAGAGAGAAGATTCAAAACACGGACGACTAGAGCTTTCTTCTTCTTCAGGCAAGCGACTAATGGCTTATTGCCACTTTTATACTGATTCTCTCTTCTCTACCGTCCGATAATGGCGGTTTGGGGGGATCATCATCGGGCCGTACAAATTGCACTTGGTCGCCAATAGTTCAAAACTTGTTGGCTTTGGTTATATATTATCCTATTGTCATTATCATGACTTTGTATAAAGATTAGAGTAACATTTAGGGATGGTTTGAATTATTATTATGATTATCAAATTGATGTAAATTTAAAAATAATGGGTGATATGTTATCAAAAAATTCTTCAAATAAAATGAATATCACTGAATTCTAACATTACGAAGGAGTTTAACACGATAAAAAAAATTCTTTATAATTAACGGGGATCAATAAAGATTGTCTGATCAAGTTGTTCTCCAAAATATCAAAATGCTCCTCCCATATATGTTATAAATAGACTCGATGATAACTTCTGGTCTCTGTAGCAGCTGACCACGGTCGACCATAACATGTCAGTCATTGTCGATCACTGGTTACTATCCCTGCTTGCCACCACCAACCTCTTGTCGTCGGCGATCTCTATTTGTGAAAATTGTACTTCAAATACAGCTATAACCAATAACGCTTATATTGAAGACCCCGCAATAACTTCTTACCTCTATAGATGTCGACCTTTGGTTGATGGTGATCGCTGCTTGTAAATGTCATATCCTAAATTTGGTTATAGCATATAAAATATTTACTGAAAACTCAACAATAAATTATGTCAGTCGTCGACCATCATTGACCATCGTCAATCATCGTTGGTCATCACTGACCCCCCTCACTGACCACCGACCATTGGAGACCCATTTTTGCAACCATTATACTTCAAGTACAACCTTTATGGTCGACAGTTGCACTTGTAACCACGGACCATGACCTATGTGACCAACTATTACTGTTACAGCTTCCAACTACAGTCTCTATGACCAACTAATGATATTTTACTCACCCCATGTGGCTACCTAGTGCTAGTGCAGTCATCAACTAGAGTCTATGTGGCCAACTGATGATATGATAGTCACCAACTACGATAACATTATTAAAATCACTAATTACGACATTTGTGGCTAACTAATATTGTTGNACGGGGATCAATAAAGATTGTCTGATCAAGTTGTTCGGAAAGTTATTCTCCAAAATATCAAAATGCTCCTCTCATATATGTTATAAATAGACTCGATGATAACTTCTGGTCTCCATAGCAGCTGACCACGGTCGGCCATAGCATGTCAGTCATTATAGATCAATGTCTGCTATCCCAGCTTGCCACCACCAACCTCTTGTCGTCGGTGATCTCTATTTGCGAAAATTGTACTTCAAATACAGCTATAACCTATAACGCTTATATTGAAGACCCCACAATAACTTCTTAACTATATAGATGCCAACCTCTGGTTGATGGCGATCACTGCTTGTAAACGTCATATCCTAAATTTGGTTATAGCATATAAAATATTTACTGAAGACCCGACAATAAATTCTGTCTTTGTAGTTGTCGACCACCATTGATCATCGTCAATCACCGCTGGTCATCACTGACCCCCCCTCGCTGACCACTGGCCATTGGAGACCCATTTTTGCAACCATTATACTTCAAGTACAACCTTTATGTTCGGCTGTTGCAATTATAACCACCGACCATGACCTATGTGACCAACTATTACTGTTACAGTTTTCAACTACAACTACAGTCTTTATGGTCAACTAATGATATTTATTGCAGTCATCAACTAGAGTCTATGTGGCCAACTGATGATATCGTAGTCACCAACTACGATAACAATATTAAAATCACTAACTACGACCTTTGTGGCTAACTAATGCTATTGTAGTCATCAACTATAACATATGTGACCAACTAACGATATTATAGTCACCAACTACAGACTATGAGATCAGCACTTTTACAGCTTCAAACTACTTCGTCTATTGCAGTCACAAAATACAACTTATGTGGCCAATTGATGATATTACAGTCACTAGTTATGACATATGTGACCAACTACCACTGTTACAACTTCCAACCACAGCCTCTGTGACCAACTCTATTATTGAAATCACCAACTACGGCTTTTGTGATCAATTACTATTGTTCCAACAACCAACAACAACTTTTTTGACTAATCATTAATATTATAAGCAATAATTATATTTGTTTTAGCCCGAATGTGACTATTATGGTTATACTACTATTGTACATATGATATTTTTAGTTTTGTAATTCAATATTCTTTATTTTACGAGAAGAGTAGATCTATGTACATACAAACATATCATCGATTATTTTGACTGGGCTAGGCCTCATGATTTTTTTATTTTCTAGGATTTTTCCACGTAAAAAATCTTAATGTCTCCTCTTGTTACTTTTTTTTTAATTTGTGTGTGTAATGGATCTTCATACAATGTTAATACATTAAATCATCATTCTATTGCAATGAATCTTCTGACGTGCAACTATAGTCAAGTTAAAAGCCTTAACAAGATAATGCAACAACACTAAAAGCGAACAAATAAGCATACAACGAGCATTTTAAATACAATAAAAATTTATTAAATACTATTTAATAAGTAAAAAATTATCTCTCAATCTTATATTTTTATAGTTAAATCAAACATCTCAACAAAAAAAGTCCAACAATCTCGAGGTCATTCAATTCTGAAATCAATAANAAAAAAAAAAAAACTTACAATTTTCAGTGAGAAAACAACAACAATAAGCGGCTTTTAAACAAGAAACTTAAGCGGGCAACTAAGAACCTCTAACTCAAAGTGCAAGTAAAGATGGATGATATTAACAATTTAATAAGCTTACCTTCTACGTCGTAGTTATACAGTGAAGACTAAGGAGCTGAATCATTGACTGCTATTGAAACTTTGTGTGAGCTCGTCGAAGGGGAGACACTCTGAAAAGTAATGAAGAGAAAGGTAGGTTGATGGCCGAGCAAGCTTTGTCAAAGGACTCAAAAGCTTGTCTGAGGGCCATCGAGGGAGAGTTGTTGTTGCATGCTACATAGAATGAAGAGAAATAAAGCATGGGAAGGGCACAATAAAGCTAGGGATGAAACAGTAATAATTAAAATGCACATGCAATATATCTCTTTGACCATCACACATCTCTAGTGTATAGATCCTATGGACATTTGATATAGGACTATGTCTTTGCCACGTCGAAACTTTATTTTAGCTAGGCATGTTAAAGATGTGTTTATGTCANGTCTCTTTGACCATCACACATCTCTAGTGTATCGATCCTATGGACATTTGATATAGGACTATGTCTTTGCCATGTCGAAACTTTATTTTAGCTAGGCATGTTAAAGATATGTTTATGTCAAACATGTATCAGATATATGAAAGTCTTTAAAACTTTATTGTTTCCTAGATTGTGACTTTGCATTGTCAAAATTATTTTATCATGTAGTCAAACATATAGTGATGTTGATTTGCTTTATTGGTTGAATGCTAAGTTATTTTTTAAAGGGAATGTATTCAAAGAGTACTTCCAATCTGTTTTCTCAATAGCTCATATTTGAGTCTATCTTACTATTATTTTTTTTTTATTTTTGTCGATAAATATTTAGTACTTGAGCTATGTTTTTGAGGGATAATATAGGGNTCCAATCTGTTTTTGTTGTCTTAATAGCTCATATTTGAGTCTACCTTACTATTATTGTTTTTTATTTTTGCCGATAAAGAGTTTAATTATTTAGTACTTAGCTATGTTTTTGAGGGATAATATAGGTTGTTGCATATTTCAATTGCTTTGAGAAGATTGTTATAGAACTTTTAGAAGTTAAAGCAATAAATTAGAAACAAGTAAAGTTTTTGGTGGAGCAAAAAGTGCAAAAGATTTCTTAAGGCAATGAAATGTACTGTTAGGAAGTGGCAAAAAAAGTACTATTAGGAAATGGCGAAAAGGCCCACAGATGGTTGTAAGCAAGCAAAAACTATTTATATATACATATTTATATCACTGTTTAAGCACTAAAAGATGGTGAAAATGAAATCTATGACATAGCTAAGGCAAGAGATGAAAGCTAAAGACTTTATCAACTTTGATGTATTAAAGTAAAAATAATAAAATGTTGGCGAAGGACGAAGATACCAAGGAAAATTCATATCTTATCTTGAAGGAAAGGCTTGTTAATAGCATAAAATTAAATGTTAGCTCATAGCATTGCAACGTATACTTTAGGCACTATTTCTATTGCAAGTTGCAAACAATCAAAATAGATTGTGCTTTTAGTGCATTAAGTGAGCTATGATGCATTGCACTAGGTGCAAATGCTTTTTTTATTTGCTCATAAGATATGATGTGGATTAGGTTATTGGTTGAAGAGGATAAGGGTGATGAATATTATAATGTGAAAGATGATAATAATGAATAAATTGTGGCTATTTTGTTTTACGGAGATAATTCTAAGGATGTAGTTTTTTTTTAAAAATTTATTATTGATGGCTATTTTTTTATTTTAATATATGAAGTTTGATGGTTTCTAGTCTATATTTTCAAAAGTGATACCAGGTTTCACAAGCTTAGGTACATTAGATCTATTCTACCAATGAAACTTGATGTTGATGAGCATATGATATCTAACGTTAAAAAGGCTGATGTTAAAATAAAGTGTCTTGGGGCTGCTATGTGATGAGAATGTATCTCTAAGAAAGAAAAAACTTATAAAGCTACAATTAGACTGATTATGCTATATAGACCTGGGAGCTGTGTTAAATAAGTCTTTGATGGCCAACCTTTTATTGTGGAAGGGATGAAAAAATTAGTTGTATTTGTCATAAATTTAGAAAAGATAGATTGAGAAATGGTTATTTAGAGAGACTGTTGATTTAACACCTACTGAAAACAGATTAAAAAGAACCATTGTGATTTAATACTCTTTAAAGGATGGTAGACGATATTACTAATTAAATGAGCATATATAATTGATGTGGATGGTTTAAGGAACAAAATGAGTAGACCAAAAATAAGATGAGTGGTACTGCTGCGAAAAAGATTTGTGCAAAGTAGATTCAACACCTTATGTATCATTCATCTAGAATGATTGGTGAGAAAATGTATGTAAAACCAATCTACTTATTTGTGACAAGGCTAATGATGATAATAATGATGGTTTCCTTTGTATTAGTCATTCTTTTACTTATCTATAGCATGCAATGTAGTAATTGGTAATCTATCCTTCATTTTCTCATGTTATTGCTCATATCTTATAAATGATTGGGAATTTTACTTTGCTCAATTCTTTTGGTACAAATTTCATCTCTGATAAGAAACTTTTATTTATTTATTTGGTAAAAGTTAATCATCCTACTTTGTTTCATTCATGTGGCCATGCTATTGAGCACTTATCGTAAAGGCTGCATGCTTATTTTTTTCTTTTTTCAAAAAAAGCCTTCAGACTCCAGCTCTATATTTGCGTAGGATGTGTTTATTGATATTTTAAACTAACTGACTTGATATGCTGCAGGATTTCTGCTATTATGCGAACACAATTTTCTTGGTTATGTTACTCATGTTTCCAAAGAATGAGAAGTTTTTTATGGTTTGCTTTTCATTTGCAGAAGTAAGTATATATTTCTTTTTATTAGTCATATAATTTTTTTCCTCTTATTTTCTGTTGACCAAATCATCTATCTCAAATTATCAATTTATTTGCTATAGGGTCCATTAGCTTGGGCTTTGATTGTTTGGCGCTGTAGCCTAGTTTTCAGTTCGTTTGACAAGATTGTCAGTGTTCTCATACATCTTTTACCTGGTAAGCTAATATTGCTGTGAATTTTGTGATGATCTGTGTTCATACAGACCATTTAAGTATTTAAGCATGCATTTGATATTTTCATGACGGGTTATTTTTTTGACTAATTGAATTTTAATGTCCAATTTTGTTTTTTATTTTTTATTTGGAATTTACATACATGCCACTCAATTTCTATATCTTTACATTTCTAGGACCTAAACTTTAATTTTTACATATATGCATACTGCCTTTCTTATGCACGAAAATGTGTATTTCACATTTTAAAAGTTAAAATGTCGGTATTTTTGAAAGATTAGGGTGATATGAATGAATTTTAGATTTTAGATATGTAAATACATAGGAATTGAGTGGTATGTATATTAGTGCCCTTTTATTTTATTTTTTATTATTTTTTTAGATGTAAGCAGATGCATATATTTTTTTACTTTAATTTATTGTAGGAAATGGTATTTTGTAACAGCACTTTTGTCTTTTTACTAATTATCTACTAATATAATCTTTGATGACCCTTCTTTTACCATATATTGGTGCTTGGTATGTTTACTTGGTTTTGCAACTCTAAAAAAGATATGTTGAAGTGCAAAAGTGCTGTTATTGGGAACAGTTATTCTTTTGCCAGAGCTTTCTTTCACTTGTGTGTGATACCTTTGTAAGCTTGAGTGCAGTCTGTGCGCTTGGGGTTGTGCTGATGGTTTTGTGTGGTTGGCTTGAAGTGCCTAATACTAGTTATTTTCTTTGAATTGCCCTTCTCCCTTTTAAAAGCAATAATATCTAGGAATAATGTATAAATTGTCTTCAATTGAATTTTCAGGACCCACCTTTTTAGTTGCTTCTGCAGTAAGTACTCTGTTGTATAATAATCGGCCATGACCATTTAGTAATGTCTTTAGCTTTCTTAATATCCTTAAATCTTGTTGTGCTTGATTGTTATTTGCAAGATTTTGAAAATTGGTTTGGCCATGGAACTGAAAGGAGGGATTCAAGATTTAATGGTTGAATAGGATGATGTAATAAATATTAAAATTATTTTAATATAATTTAAATGATGCAATAATATAAATACGTGATAAAATAAACATAATTTAAACACAAGTTATGTCTTCAACAACTATAAATTTAGAATATATATACAAAATTTAGAATATATATCTATATATATAAACAAGTTTTGCAAATTGAGCATCTAAGTCACCAAGGTGTTAAGTATACCATGGATTAAGTTGTTTGAGCTCAGATTAATTGGATTTCGGGTTTTTAAATCGATGATTGTAAGTTTAATGTAACAAAATTTATAGAATTAAATTTTATGGGAAAATTTTCATCCATTTGATTTAGAATTAGAGTTGATTAAAAATATTATTTGGATCGATTGGTTTTATAAAATCGGTATCAGTTTGATATAGAAACAGTTCTTAATGCTACCTGGACCATCTATATACCTGGTTCACGGTTGAATATGTGTATGNAACAAAATTTATAGAATTAAATTTTATGGGAAAATTTTCATCCATTTGATTTACAATTAGAGTTGATTAAAAATATTATTTGGATCGATTGGTTTTATAATATCGGTATCAGTGGACCAGTTTCGACTGTCGAACTGGCAATTCACACTGGTGTATACCTGCTTGATACAAAAACAGTTCTTAATTCTACCTAGACTGACCATCTATATGCCTGGTTCTCGGTTGAATATTTGTATGCGCTCGCGTGCGCATGTATATATATGTATATATATATATATATATGCATGGATGTATTACTAGATTTATTTGAAAATTTTAAAAATTATAATAGGAATATATAAATGAAAAAATAATTTATCATCGGAATGTAATTTGTAATCATAGTGTAATTTATAATAACTGATCAAATAAGAAGTTCATAAAATACAGGAGTATAAAAATTAAATCTTTTTCACATCCCATATAGCACATTGGCTATTTCCAAAGCCAAATATTACGGCGCACCGCCCACTTAAAACTTCAGCCTTCACAGATTTTTAGTCCTACATCATGGAAGAGAGTAATCATGCATTATATATAT
>JXCR01096575.1:12756-27576 GCA_002079205.1 Phalaenopsis hybrid cultivar | reverse complement strand
GATGATATGTGTTTATACAGACCATTTAAGTATTTAAGCATGCATTTGATATTTTCATGACGGTTATTTTTTTGACTAATTGAATTTTAATGTCCAATTTTGTTTTTTATTTTTTATTTGGAATTTACATACATGCCACTCAATTTTTATATCTTTACATTTCTAGGACCTAAACTTTAATTTTTACATATATGCATACCGCCTTTCTTATGCACGAAAATGTGTATTTCACATTTTAAAAGTTAAAATGTCGGTATTTTTGAAAGATTAGGGTGATATGAATGAATTTTAGATTTTAGATATGTAAATACATAGGAATTGAGTGGTATGTATATTAGTGCCCTTTTAATTTTTTTTTCCAGTTTGATACGGAAACAGTTCTTAATGTTACCCGGACCATCTGTATGCCTGATTCATGGTTGAACCGGTCAGTCTGGTCCGATTTTAAAATCTTGGGTATTACTACGTAATCTAATGCAAGGCTTTACAAACCTTTGTAGCTTCTTATGGGAGCTCATGTATGTTTTCTTTCTTCCCATTTGACCTCATATTCTGGTCTCATCAACTTCCTTTTCAACGCATCCTGCACTTGTACTCTTGCTTACATCAATATCTTCAGCTGTCAAATTTTCCTTTCCCTCACACATTAACGTTATTTTTAGTTATCTCATCCTATCTTCTGATGACAAGTTTGCTAGGTAGCATGGCTAAACCAACTTGCTTCTTCTTCCGCACTCATCTTCTTCCTTGTCTATCCTTCAAACCACACAGTAATCAGGAGAAAAGTTCTGTGAATGTTTTCCTTGTTTTAGTACGTTAGATGCCATTGTGCTGTATCAAGTTAGGAAAGAAGGTTGCTTATTGGTTGGCAGACACCACATAATTCTTATGTATTTACATATCTACTACCTAAACATTCATATTTAAATGCACGCCTTTTAATTCTTTAACATCATATGAAAAATATCACTATTACTACAATTTTAAAAGTGAAGTACACCTTTTTAATGCATAGGTTTATGACACCAAGTTGTTATAAATGTAAATATCAAACTTTGGGTGTTAGATATACAAATATTACATTAGAATTGTGTGGTATGTAGGTAAATTTCCCTTTATAATATAAGTTGCAGTCTTTTCTGCTATTATTTATGTTTAGCAGCAATGATTTTTTTCATATCAGCTATCCATAATTGTAATTATTTTCCTGCTGATGTCAAGTATCTGGCTTAACTTTTCTTGACTTGAATAGGAACAAATGAGTGAGTCTGGATTTTAGGGTTTTACTGGCTTAAAAAATAGACTTGTATTTATTTTGGTCGACTAAATACGAAATCCATCTTCAACTAGAGGAGAAATTAGATCTCACGTAGCCATGAGTGTGTCAAAATATGATGAAATTGGAGTTGTTATGTAAATATTTTGTAGCCTAAATTTTCTATAAATTTACTCGTGATGTAGCTTATTTATATATATGTTATGTTGGCCTAAGGTCATTTATGACGAAATCCATCTTTTGTTTTTATATTTTTTGTTTTAATTTTTACTTTTATTTTAAAAATATGTTTGTTTAGTGTATTTTTTATATATTTTTATATTTTATTTAAAAATATAAATTAACTTAGTTTTTAAAAATACTCAAAACATTATTTTGAGTGTTCTTAAAAATAACTAAATATGTAAATACATACCAAATATATTTTATTTCAAATAAAAATATAAAAAAACAAAAAAATCAAGGGCGAACCTAAACGGCCCCAAAATTCTCAAAGATAATTAAATACTCTACCAAAACAACCCATAGGTACTTCTAGTTGTAAGAAAATATAGTGCATGTAATTTCTTATAATTAACAAGTGCTTACTTTAATAAATATCTCGTTTCCTTAAGTTGATACATGATCTATTGTATGTTTTCTCTATGCCATCCAAATGCTTATTGGTTTCAATTTTGAGTCCCCAATCTCATTGTTTCTGCCCCATACATGCCATCCAATTCTTATGTATTTACATATCCAACACCTAAACTTTGCTTTTTTACATTTATACCAACCAAATTATTCATATCACATAAAGGAAACCAANTATTGGTTTAAATTTTGAGTCCCCAATCTCATTGTTTCTGCCCCATACATGCCATCCAATTCTTATGTACTTTGCTTTTTTACATTTATACCAACCAAATTATTCATATCACATAAAGGAAACCACCATTTTAACATTCAAAATGTGCAATGCACCTTTTCATGCATATAGATATAGATAAACTGGTATATATCTAAAAATTGAACTTTGGGTGTTAGATATGTAAATTCATAAGAAGAATCGAGTGAGATGCTTCTAAATCTTTCTAATTATCATTATGAGTTTCTTTTCAAACTAAAANTAGATAAACTGGTATATATCTAAAAATTGAACTTTGGGTGTTAGATATGTAAATTCATAAGAAGAATCGAGTTAGATGCTTCTAAATCTTTCTAATTATTATTATGATTTTCTTTTCAAACTAAATNATCGAACTCCTAAACATTCTTTTTACATATATATCCACCAAATATTTCATATCACATAAAAAATATCACTCTCATAACTTTCAGCAAGTGATGCATAGGTGAACCGANCTCTTTTGTATCACATAAAAAATACCAGTATTTTAACTTGAAGTGAGATGCATCTTTTCATGCATAGGTAAAGTAATATATATATAAAAATTGAAGTTTAGGTGGTACGTAGTTACATAAGAATTGAGTTGGTATGTATGTAAATCTTTCTTAATTGGGGCATTTACATACGTACCACTCAATTTTGATGTATTTACATGTCTAACACCTAAAATTTGATTATTTACGTCACAACCACCCAATTCTTTCTTGTCATATAAAAAATACTACTATTTTAACTTTTTAAAAGTGAAATACATCTTTTCCTACATAAGTAAAGTGTTATATATGTAAAAATTGAAGTTTAGATGTTAAGTATCTAATTAGATAAGAATTATTAAATGGTGTGTATGTAAATCTTCTTTATTTCAGGCATTTATATACACACCACTTTGTATTTACATATGTATAACCCAACCTTGGATTTCTAAATTAATACCACCTAAATTTTACATATCGCATAAAAAATATCACTATTTTAACTTTTAAAAAGTGAAATACATCTTTCCATGCACCAATAAAGTGGAGTGTGTGTTATTTGTTGTTTACTTGTTAGATTTGTAATTACATAAGAATTAAGTGGTGTGTATGTAACTTCCTCATTGAGGGCATTTAAATAAATATCACTTAATTTCTATGTATTTACATATCGAACTCCTAAACATTCTTTTTACATATATATCCACCAAATATTTCATATCACATAAAAAATATCACTCTTATAACTTTCAGCAAGTGATGCATGGGTGAACTGGCATATTTGTAATTAACTTGAAGTTTAATTGTTAGCAATATAATTACATAAAACTCAAGTGGTATGAATGTAAATCTCGCAGGGAGCTGTCCAAGAAGGCACAGAAGGCGGACAACATCTGGTGGCGGCTGAGCGGAATGCTCGGCGACAACAACCGTCCGATCATGTATATCATGCTCCAAGCTNGCGGCTGAGCGGAATGCTCGGCGACAACAACCGTCCGATCATGTATATCATGCTCCAAGCCGTCTTCACCGTCGCGACGATGGCTCTAACCGTCCCCATCTTCCTCTCCTATCGAATGCACGTAATCTTCCAGGTGCTGAAGGTCACCGCCGCCGTCTGGAACGGCGGGAACTTCCTCATCGACGTCATGCCAAGACAGGTCATTCTCAAGGAGAAGAAGAAGCAGGAAATGAAACCCATTCGTGAGATTCCACCCTCAGCTGCTTCTTCTGTTCCAAACAACAATGAGGTAACCAACTCGAACAAAATTTCCTGATTACTATTTACAAATGTATTTTTACCTGCACCTGCATGATTTTTTAGAAATGGTGAATATTATTTTCTACTGCATTGAATTAAATTTAGTGGTTTTATAGTTGCGTTTACCGATTTCATCAGCTTTCATGGCTTATTATGATGATATTTAGAGCAGTTGAGGGTCTTTTTTTGTTGTATATGTGTAAATCTGTTTAAAATATTGCTATATAGTCGGCACAATGATTGTCATGGGAAGTGAAGTTGAACATTGTTCAGTACATTTATTAATTTATTGGTAAAATAAATGTGCTTATAAAATAATTAAATTGTGATTTTAAATTTACTTATTATTGCTACTATTAGTATTGTTATTATGAGAAATGGATTTAGCCCGNCAATGAGGTAACCAACTCGAACAAAATTTCCTGATTACTATTTACAAATGTATTCTTACCTGCACCTGCATGTTTTTTAGAAATGGTGAATATTATTTTCTACTGCATTGAATTAAATTTAGTGGTTTTATAGTTGTGTTTACCGATTTCATCAGCTTTCATGGCTTATTATGATGATATTTAGAGCAGTTGAAGATTTTAAAACTTGACCCAGGGTCTTTTTTTGTTGTATATGTGTAAATCTGTTTAAAATATTGCTATATAGTCAGCACAATGATTGTCATGGGAAGTGTAATTGAACATTTTTCAGTACATCTAATAATTTATTGGTAAAATAAATGTGCTTATAAAATAATTAAATTGTGATTTTAAATTTAATTATTATTATTATTATTAGTATTATTATTATGAGAAATGGATTTAGCCCATAAATGCTGATATGAATTGTTGAATACAGACATAGGATTATGTACAATTATTAAATTAATATCAAAACATTTAAATAATGTTTAGCAATAGATTAGGGGTGAGTGAGTTAAGTAGGCTCGAGCTTGGCTAGTTAAAGAGCTCACGAGTTGAGCTTATCAAGTCATGAGCGACTCGTTGGCTTGCTAGCTGCCTTGATTAGCGAATTGTTAGACACTTATATGTGNGGTGAATGAGTTAAGTAGGCTCGAGCTTGGCTAGTTAAAGAGCTCACGAGTTGAGCTTATCAAGTCATGAGCTCGAGCTCATCGTCGCTCGAGCGACTCGTTGGCTTGCTAGCTTCCTTGATTATCGTCGCTCGAGCGACTCGTTGGCTTGCTAGCTTCCTTGATTAGCGAATTGTTAGACACTTCTATGTATTTTTAAGGAAGCTGCTGCTGTATCCTTCTTTTCCTCTATCATCAACACCTTTTCTGTCGAGCTCCCACAAAACAATTGATTTTTTCGTTCGAGTAACAGTAGAGCTCGAGCTCATAACTTGGCAGAGAGCTCGAGTTTGTCATGACTCGAGCTCGGGCTCGAGCTTGACCCAACTCAGTTACACTATATCAAAATCTAGTTAAAGTTTCAGAGTTCTTCAAAAGGCAATTTTTTTTATATTTTTACTTGGTTTGATAAAGAAATGTATTGTTGCAATTGTATTTAGAGACATTTAAATTGCTTCAATAAAAAATGTTGACGCTAATTTAATTAATTTTCTAAACTTTATGAGATTGGAAAAATTAAAATGAACCTAAAATCTAGCTTGTTTGTGCATTTTTTTATCATTTAGTTTATAGGCTCACATTTAGGGTTCCAACCTTTAATGGACACTGTTCTGAATATTCAAATTGAGATGGCCTCCTAATACTCTCAAGGGAGGTTTTAGGTGTGTATGAAGGGGTGTAACTGACCAAAGCCAACGTATGAGTTGGCCTAGGGTGCGTTTGCGGCAGTTGCTGTTTATTGAACACAACCTGTATGGAATTATCTCTTTAATTATAATTTATTGTTAGAAAACAGCTGATGAAGAAGAAGTGTGTTAGGATAATTTGTTTTGATGTAGGGTTCTTTTTGGGTTTAGGCGCATTAACGTACCTCAGTTTTTTCTGTTAGACAATTATATTCCTTTTTGCGTTCTCGAAAAGTTACAGCTGAAAGCTACGTTTTCCCAGCACGCAAGGCTACCTGCAGCGACCACTGAACTCTTTGAATAACAGTTTCATTTTTAGTAGATTCATAGTTGCTTTTTCAAACAGTTGTAGCTACCCCAAATAGAGCCGTAGTTTTTAAGAGAAAGACTGTAATACTCTTGATGTATATATATTATTGTAAGTCCGTGGTTTAAAAAATAATTCAAATATAACAAGAGATAAATTTTAGCAGTTAAAAAAAGAATTAGAACTTCATTATGACACTATAGAAAGTGTACATTAAGAAATTAAGAGCTCAAATTCAATATAAACGGAACACACATGAAAAGAGCCCTATTAACTCACAATGCTTACATCACATTTTCATGTTGAAGAGTAAAAAAAAGAGGAAAAGGATTCCCACATTGATGCCCCTAATGCACATTGAAGGATAGCTCCAAAACCGCAACCTTAAACACATTGTAATTCACATTTATGCATACCAAAGAATAAAAAAATCAGAGAAGAAACATATAAGTTATTATCAAAATGTAGCACAACAGAAATCAATCCCATTTCACATGAGAAGGATTTTGAGATTTGCATGAACCCTAGCCAAGCACACACGAACGAGAAGATATAAGAAGGAAGAACACACTCAAGTGAGATGAGGGAAGACGTGAAAGTCAAAGGACGCCTATAATGAAGAACGACCGGAAAAGAGAAGATATAAGGAGCAGTATCAAACAAAAGACTTGAGGGCATAGCGGGAAAATATGGGGGTAGAGGGAGAATGTAGATGGAAAATGAAAGTAAAATCATGGAATAAAAAAGGAAAAGAATGGTCGTGGAGCACTAAAAACAAGGGGCACTAACACGGAGAAATCTAGGCCAACGCCACACTAAACGGGAAAGCGGGGCTATAGGAAAACACACCGCAGTGACGTCGTTGCCCCAAACAGACCCTTAGAGGGGCTAATAAGCTATGTTGAGTTTGATGAGCTTATAAGGGTCTGTTTGAGGCAGCTACAACTTATCCAACTTATCCAGATAAGCAGATAAGCAACTTATCCTAATAAGTTGCTGATCTGCAGCTTATCTATCTTGATAAGCTGACTAGCTGTTTAGTTTATCCGTTTGAAAAATAGTTGATTTGCAGTTGTCTCTAGATAAATGACAATTCTGCCCATGATCTGAATTTTGTTTAGCTGTTTAGTTTGTGCGTTTGGAAAACAGCTGATTTGCAGTTATTTTTGGATAAATGACCATTTTGGCACTGTGCAGTTGTGTTGTTCACAATAGAACTATAATAACGATACATTTGATAGTTTAGAACAAAAAAAAATCACTTCATAACAGTTCACATCTACCACTATAAACACCTCTCACAGCCACCACACATAAGCACAACTCACATTCACCACCAACCCATACCGAAGACCACCATAACACACGCCCAAGCCATTACAACCAATTAAGCACCTCACAACCATCACGCACAAGCATAGCTCACATCCACCACCAACCCACACAGAACAAATGCTCCAGCACAAACACACCTCACAATATCCCTCCACAGACAAGCAAATCTCTATAATAATGCTCCAGTACAAATCAAATTCTCTGGAAACTATAAACAAATCAAAAACCCAATTTTGTAGGAAGAAGCAAAAATCACATGGAGAAAGCGAACTTACCACTGGAATAACTACAACACACTGTAGAAGGGAGGAAGAGGAAGGAGAAAGCAACAAGAGATTATTGAGGGCGGATGAGAGAGATCGAGGTAGGNAAAGAATAAAAAAATCAGAGAAGAAACATATAAGTTATTATCAAAATGTAGCACAACAGAAATCAATCCCATATCACATGAGAAGGATTTTGAGATTTGCATGAACCCTAGCCAAGCACACACGGACGAGAAGATATAAGAAGGAAGAACACACTCAATCGAGATGAGGGAAGACATGAAAGTCAAAGGGCACCTATAATGAAGAACGATCGAAAAAGAGAAGATATAAGGAGCAGTATCAAACAAAAAACTTGAGGGCATAGCGGGAAAATATGGGGGTAGAGGGAGAATGTAGATGGAAAATGAAAGTAAAATCATGGAATGAAAAAGGAAAAAAATGGTCGTGGAACACTAAAAACAAGGGGGCACTAACACGGAGAAATCTAGGCCAACGCCACACTAAACGGGAAAGCGGGGCTATAGGAAAACACACCGCAGTGGCGTCGATGTTGAGTTTGATGAGCTTATAAGGGTCTGTTTGAGGCAGCTACAACTTATCCAACTTATCCAGATAAGCAGATAAGCAGCTTATCCTAATAAGTTGCTGATCTGCAACTTATCTATCTTGATAAGCTGACTAGCTGTTTAGTTTATGCGTTTGAAAAATAGTTGATTTGCAGTTGTCTCTAGATAATGACAATTCTGCTCCTGATCTGAATTTTGTTTAGCTGTTTGGTTTATGCGTTCGGAAAATAGCTGATTTGTAGTTATTTTTGGATAAATTACCATTTTGGCACTGTGCAGTTGTGCTGTTCACAATAGAACTGTAATAACGATACATTTGATAATTTAGAACAAAAAAAATCACTTCATAACAGTTCACATCCACCACCATAAACACCTCTCACAGCCACCACACATAAGCACAACTCACATCCACCACCAACCCATACTGAAGACCACCATAACACACACCCAAGCCATTACAACCAATTAAGCACCTCACAACCATCACGCACAAGCATAGCTCACTTCCACCACCAACCCACACAGAACAAATGCTCCAGAACAAACACACCTCACAGTATCCCTCCACAGACAAGCAAATCTCTATAATAATGCTCCAGTACAAATCAAATTCTCTGTAAACTATAAACAAATCAAAAACCCAATTTTGTAGGAAGAAGCAAAAATCGCATGGAGAAAGCGAACTTACCACTGAAATAACTACAACACATTGTAGATGGGAGGAAGAGGAAGGCGAAAGCAACAAGAGGTTATTGAGGGCGGATGAGAGAGATCGAGGTAGTTGAGCGCGAGGGAGATCCTTCGTAGGTCTCGGGTCAAGGGCAGTGGGGTAAAACGTGAGAACTCAACGCGCCGTTGGGTCAATCCCGCGACACCGTTTATTAAACAATCGAAACCCCCGTTGAGACAAAAGCCGTGTGAACATGTTAACCAAACGGGACGGTGTCGTTTTAAAAACACCACCCACAATTTTAATCTGCCCTAAACGGGCGGTAAGTCAAGTTTAAACTAGGCTCGACTCGTCTCCTTTGTTCGTGAGCTATCTCATTTAAACAAATATTGATATATAATATGCTAAATTCAAGATTTTTGTTTATAAAATTACTAAAATATTTTAAAAATCCACACTTTATATATTTTATCATGTTATTTCTCGTAAGCATTCATNTTCCTATGCATTTACATTCGAACACCTTCAACTTTTTTACATTTATACCATCAAAATCTTTCATTATTACATCAGCTTTTAAAAAATGAAAAGCTGCACGGGTAAGATGACAGATAAAAACGTTGAAGTTTTGTTAGATGTGTAAAATCATAGGATGAAATATGATAAAAACATTTTTCAGTACATTTAATAATTTATTGGTAAAATAAATGTGCTTATAAAATGATTAAATTGTGATTTTAAATTTACTTATTATTATTATTATTATTAGTATTATTATTATGAGAAATGGATTTAGCCCATAAATGCTGATATGAATTGTTGAATACAAACATAGGATCATGTACAATTATTAAATTAATATCAAAGCATTTAAATGATGTTTAGCAATAGATTAGGGGTGAATGAGTTAAGTAGGCTCGAGCTTGGCTAGTTAAAGAGCTCACGAGTTGAGCTTATCATGTCATGAGCTCGAACGTCTCGTTGGCTTGCTAGCTGCCTTGATTTGCGAATTGTTAGACACTTCTATGTATTTTTAAGGAAGCTGCTGCTGTATCCTTCTTTTCCTCCATCATCAACACCTTTTCTGTCGAGCTCCCACAAAACAATTGATTTTTTTGTTCGAGCTCCCACCGAAGGCCACCATAACACACGCCCAAGCCATTACAGCCATCATAAGCACCTCACAGCCATCACGCACAAGCATAGCTCACGTCCACCACCAACCCACACAGAACAAATGCTCCAGAACAAACAGACCTCACAGTATCCCTCCACAGACAAGCAAATCTCTATAATAATGCTCCAGTACAAATCAATAAACAAATCAAAAACCCAATTTCGCAGGAAGAAAGCAAAAATCGCATGGAGAAAGCGAACTTACCACAAGAATAACTACAACGCACTGTAGAAGAGAGGAAGAGGAAGGCGAAAGCGACAAGAGATTATCGAGAGCGGATGAGAGAGATCGAGGTAGGTGAGCGCGAGGGAGATCCTCCGTAAGGCTCGGGTCGAGGGCAGTGGGGTAAAACGTGAGAACTCAACGCGCCACTGTGTCAATCTCGCGACACCGTTTATTAAACAATCGAAACCCAAAAGCCGTGAGAACGTGTTAACCAAACGGGACCGTGGCGTTTTAAAAACATCACCCACAATTTTAATTTGCCCCAAACTGGCAGTAAGTCAAGTTTAAACTAGGCTCGACTCGTCTCCGTGAGCTATCTCATTTAAACAAATATTGGTATATAATATGCTAAATTCAAGATTTTTATCTATAAATTACTAAAATATTTTAAAAATCCGCACTTTATATATTTAATCATGTTATTTCTCGTAAGCATTCATTATTTCTGTATCTGGTTATATATATACTTTTGAAGCTGTTTGAACTTGTAGAATTATGCTCGAACTCAAACTCAAATCTGTGGCCGCTCATCTTGACTCTCTTTTACTCGTTTACACAGTGTATTATACAATTTTATTTATTTACATATTTGACATTTAAATTTTAGTATTTATTTATATAACATTTAAAATATTAACCTCAATAAAAATGTGACTTATGTGTTAATTTAAAAGCAGAATTTATTTATTTTATTTATTTTATTTANATAACATTTAAAATATTAACCTCAATAAAAATGTGACTTATGTGTTAATTTAAAAGCAGAATTTATTTATTTATTTATTTTTATTGTGATTATGATATTAAAATTTTATATAAATAAATATTAGAATTTATATGGTTGATATTTAAGTAAATAAGAAACATGTGGTATGCATATAAATCCTTCTTTTCTAGAACATGGACCGATTCGTAGCTTACAATTTTGAAGAGTGTTGTTTTGAACTCTCTCTCTCTCTCTCTCTCTAATATATTTTTGGAATGATTACATAAATGCCATCAGAAATATTTATATTTACATATTTATAGATTAATAATACAGATAACTTCTTGAAAATCAATGTATTTATGCATGTCATGATGAAACTTTTGAGAATTTCATGAAAATGAAAAATAGGGGTTGAAGTTTTATCATGAATTTTAATGTTTGATTGTAAATTTGAAAAATGGATGAAAGAGAGGGGTTGATTTGTAAATAGCAAGTTTCAAGTGGTATGTAATTGCCCTATTTATTTGAAGCTTCATAATAATATTTATAGGTTCTATGAGAAGAGCATTTTGGTCTTTTGGAGAATAACTTCCTCAAACCACTTGATCGAACTGCCCAAACTGATCCCACCTAATCAGTGAAAGTATTTTAATGATTCAACGCTTTAATGACCCCAAAATTGAGCGATCATAGGCTCGTTGGATTCCTCTCCTTGAGACGCTTGATTTGAATATAAATTTGTCAAATCCGAAGTTTATTCGATCATTCAATTAACAATCTAAAAATCTCCAAATGTACTTTAATGACTTGATCAAACCGTGTCGAAACTGTCGGTGTGACTTTAAACTTCTAAAATCAGGCACCTGAACAATCTTGAATTCGAATCTAGAACATTCAGATGATACAAATTTCTCGATGGCACATCAATATTCGCTCTTTTTCAATGCAATAAATTTTTTTCTTACATAAAACGTTCATAACCTCAGNTTTAAGTAAATAAGAAACATGTGGTATGCATATAAATCCTTCTTTTCTAGAACATGGCCGATTCAGAAAATAGAAAAGTAGCTTTCAATTTTGAAGAGTGTTGTTCTGAACTCTCTCTCTCTCTCTCTCTCTCTCTCTCTCTCTCTATTATATTTTTGGAATAATTACATAAATGCCATCAGAAATATTTATATTTACATATTTATTGATTAATCATCCAGCTAACTTCTTGAAAATCAATGTATTTATGCATGTCATGATGAAACTATTGAGAATTTCATGAAAATGAAAAATAGGGGTTGAAGTTTTATCATGAATTTTAATGTTTGATTGTAAATTTGAAAAATGGATGAAAGCGAGTGGTTGATTTGTAAATAGCAAGTTTCCAGTGGTATGTAATTGCCCTATTTATTTGAAGCTTCATAATAATATTTATAGGTTCTATGAGGAGCATTTTGGTCTTTTGGAGAATAACTTCCTCAAACCACTTGATCGAACGGCCCAAACTGATCCCACTTAATCTATGAAACTATTTTAATGATTCAATGCTTTAATGACCCCAAAATTGAGCGATCATAGGCTCGTTGGATTCCTCTCCTTGAGACGCTTGATTTGAATATAAATTTATCAAATCTGGAGTTTATTCGATCATTCAATTAACAATCTAAAAATCTCCAAATGTACTTTAATGGCTTGATCAAACCGTGTCGAAACTGTCGGTGTGACTTTAACCTTCTAAAATCAAACACCTGAATAATCTTGAATTCGAATCTAGAACATTCAGATGATAAAAATTTCTCGACGGCACGTCAATATTCGCTCTTTTTCAATGCAATAAATTTTTTTCTTACATAAAACGTTCATAACCTCATTGTAATTGCTTATTGCAAAATAGAAAAAAAAAAGGTTTTAGGCCATGACACATTCAGAAACACACAAATAAGAATTTCTCTTCCACCAACAATCATCTTCTCTCCATTAAATACAAGCTTTCTTAACAAAAAACACCAACTCAACTCAATTCAATTGTACTTTTGCACTGTATATCCCACTTTTACAAAACAAATTAACAATGTTTGCTATTAACTACATTATAATAAGCATAATTATTCCATAAATATTTATTTAATAAATGATTACACTCCAAACCCTGAAGTCCACAAAGNACTTTTGCACTGTATATCCCACTTTTACAAAACAAATTAACAATGTTTGCTATTAACTACATTATAATAAGCTTAATTATTCCATAAATATTTATTTAATAAATGATTACACTCCAAACCCTGAAGTCCACAAATACTTACCAGTTCAGTCCATTCAGAGCAGCCATTACTGATGAAGCAGCCATTACTGATGAAGCAGCCATAGCTCCAGGCTGAGTAGTTTCAATGTAAGGAGCGTCGTGGCTATGGATTCCTTCATAAGTCGTCAACACGTAGCTTGAATCTTCTCTCATTCTCTCTATTCTCTTCTTCACGTTGCACCCTCCACTTGTGCATCTATAGTAATTCCTATATAAAAATAAAATAAATATATTATAATATGTATATTTTGGTAATTTTATTTTAATATTATTGATGAGTGTATGACAAAAAAATATGTGAGATTGAATCGCTCAGGAGGACGACCCGCAACCTGGATGACCACCAGCCTGGAGAATTCGCAGTCTGCTTACATACATTTAAAATATCATAAATAAGCCTTTTAATGTCACCATTAAAATATGGTTAAATATGTAATTTCACATATTATACCCTCTCCCCTATAAACGGAGAAATATTTGCGTACGGAAAACATACGTAGAGTTGCGTACATTTTAGGTTATTTGGATGGTACAACTAGGTTATACTTAAGTTATACCTAGTAATGTTAGTGATGTTTCTTAAATGATGTAAAAGATTTGGGTCATATACATACACAACACATAACTTTCATGAATTTACATATCAAACCTCAAAAAATTCATATTTGCATGTAAATATATAAAAGCTTGGGCATTAGATATGTAAATAAATAAAAAAACTATGGTATGCATGCAATTGTCCCAATTAAAAATTACATTTTTATCCACCTTGATAAACTTCTTACTTCTCATGCATATTGTGTACCTTGGGTTAGGGCTGTCTTTCACCTTCTTCCTCCCATACTTCCTCCACTTGTACCCATCATCTAATTTATCAATGTCTGATTTTGTAATAAATGCAATTCTTCCTTTTTTTTCCTTTCTTCCCCTACACATAAATGAAATAAATGTAAAACCAATTAAATAAGTAAAGCTTCTACATACATACCCCTTAATTCTTATATATTTACATATCAAACCTCTAAACTTTACTTCTTACATTTATCATATAAAAAATAATGCTATGTACCCCTTCTCATGCATATAGATATGACATATATGTAAAAAGTAAAGAATACATAGAAATTAAGCGGTATATACGTAAATCTTACAATAATTATACCTAAAAAAAAAAAAAAACTCATCTTACCCT
This sequence comes from Phalaenopsis hybrid cultivar, assembly GCA_002079205.1. NCBI lineage: Eukaryota > Viridiplantae > Streptophyta > Magnoliopsida > Asparagales > Orchidaceae > Phalaenopsis > Phalaenopsis hybrid cultivar. Next base: position 13,161 of record JXCR01096575.1, on the reverse strand, counting down.
CGCTTAGCATTGCCACTACTCTCCCCTTCAGCATTGTCATCCATAGCCATCATAACTTGAGGATCACTTCGTTGATGATTAGAATGCAAAATTTCTCTACATTCTTCGATCTCTCGATTATCGATCGAATAATCTTCGAACAAAATGTCGGTGAACTCTTGAAGACCAAACTCCGAAAAGTTTGATGGGGACAAGGAGTTGAGAGGCATTGTTTGAATCCAAACTAATGCATACAGTGCCTCAGCTCTTCAGCTTTATTTAAACAAGATGAGGCCTCATGTAATGTTGCTTTAATGGCTACCAAGTCTTTGATAGGAACAGTTGAAGTTTCTTGTTTGATCACATGGGCTTAAGAAATACATTACAATCTTAAATTATTAAGTAAGGAATTTACTAAAATGTCCT
>JXCR01096571.1:0-11696 GCA_002079205.1 Phalaenopsis hybrid cultivar | reverse complement strand
AATTACATCAAATCACGGGTTTTTGTTCATCTTGTGATTCCACAGGATTTTGGGGAAGCACCGACATCGATTGTTATTACATTATTTGTGGCTGGATCTATGAATCCTCATTCTCAATTTATTCGTTTCTTGAGTAGTTACATCTATCATGAATAAGGTTTTAGTTCTTTCATTTTTTTTGAACTACTTATTCCCATTTTAACTNTTGGATTATTTTAGATCAAATTTAAGGATTCAAAAGATTATTTTTGTCAATTTGCGGAAAAAAATGACTATCAGACATATTAGATAGTCTGAGATTGAAATTACAATTTTTTCTCAAGTATTTTGGATACTTGAACATGAAGAGATTCATTGATTTTTTGGTGCCATGACGTGATTCATTTCTTTATGCAAGGGTTCATTTCTTTATGCAAGGGTTCATTTCTTTGGTGGAGAACGTTGGATAATCTAGGGGCAATTTGTTTTTATTCTCTCAAAATTGTTGACACTGTTCTAGGGCTCAAAAAATGTGTGAAGAACAAAAGAAAGGGAAATGTATATTGTAGGATTGGTAGGGAAAGCGAGATGAAGGATTTTGGATGAAATTTAACGTGAATAGTGAAGGACATCGACCCTGCAACAGAGAACAACCAAACAACAGTTAGCAACAAATTTGACGGCTGTTCGGCTGAAAACAAAGGGGGATCTATCGCCTATTTTTGAGCAAGATACACACACACTATTTGTAAAAGGAAGATAATACATCACTTCGAAGAACATAAAACAGAGAACAAAGTCTCTTAAACACAAACATAATATATAATAATATCCAAAAACATTAAAAAACACACATAAATAGTCTTCTAATAGAAAATACTTTATTGAGAAAGAGAAATAGGAAAAAAAATCTTAAAAGGAAGAAAAAGAAAAAGGAACTTGCTGAAAAAAAAAAATCCTAGAAGTATGTGTCCTCCTGCTATCGCGGGAGTTCCCTGTATTACAGAGCTGCGATGTCCGATTCCCTGGGAAACCTAGATCCACGTATCGCGAAATCACCTATTTTCATCTGGGAATTACGTCGGATCACAATTACATCAAATCACGGGTTTTTGTTCATCTTGTGATTCCACAGGATTTTGGGGAAGCACCAACATCGATTGTTATTACATTATTTGTGGCTGGATCTATGAATCCTCATTCTCAATTTATTCGTTTCTTGAGTAGTTACATCTATCTTGAATAAGGTTTTAGTTCTTTCATTTTTTTTGAACTACTTATTCCCATTTTAACTTTGGTACTTTTTTATTAATGTAATCTACTCATCATATTAATACTATATTCTACTCTTAGATGTTCATGCCTACCTTTCCTCTATATAGAATTCTAATTTTTTTCATACAATGTGGCATAGAATGTTGATGCCTATAGATATTGTGATACATTTTTTGTGATCTATTTTTGAACTCTTTATGAGTTAGTAAATTGATATTCTTATGCAGATAAATGATCGATACGAGTTCCCAATACAGCTAGACCTTGACAGGGATGGTGGAAAATATCTTTCTCCTGATGCTGATAGAGGTGTTCGCAACCTTTACACTCTGCATAGGTATGAATTCTCATTACGCAGTTCTTTCTTGCTGATGTTAATATTTTTCTCATTGCCAGAGCATATGTTGTTCTGTATGGTCTGCTATCTAGCTATGCTTGTTGTTTGAATGGTCTGTTTTGATGGCTAAGTTGGATTTGTTGAATTCTTCCTTGACTTTCTATGGACGTCTAGCGCAAATATTAGAGCATCAACCTTTAATTTTATTTTTATTGTTTTAGATTCACTATGGCATTGCTTCTGGGCCTATGGTGAACCCCATGACCTTCACGTGACTCTTATGGCACCGATCATTATGACAATCATTTGATAAATTTTAGGGAGATACGAGGGGGTTTTATGTTCCATAAGCTCTTTATGATCTTTAATATTCTTGTAATTTTTAGTATTCTCGTGGTCTCTAGGCTTTCTAGTCTGTTAGGTTAGGGATAATGGACCTCTCGAGTTCTTTTCTCACAACAAAAGTAGGTTAAGGAGAGGCCTCATCTGATAATTCTTCTATTAAACCCTTCAAGGAAAATAAAAGAGTTAGAGGTTAGGTCTCTTATGAGGTCATTATGCAAGGAAGTAGTATCAAACTTGGTTCATTTTATGTCTTCAATTGTCTAGACATTTTTTCTAACTTATCCAGTTGTTCTGTCCAAGTTTTCTTCTAGATTTTATAGAGTTTTTTTGGCTTATGTAGTTATTGTTTTTTATGTTTTCTACTTTATGTTCAATTTTTTCACACTGTTATTCAGTTCTCATTATTATATAATATATCAAACAATAAGTGATATGAATGCAAAAAAAAAAGAAACATTTCTTTATGAAATTCGGCTAGTTAGATGGTGTTTCATACAACATAGAATTAATTACTGGTTTTAAATGTCAATTACATGCAACATTTCAGATATAAAGAATTGAAGTTGGCATAAAATAGAATGTGTTTCGATAAATTGAATGATTCATGTATTAATGACACGTAAATGTAGGGGTTTTCAACCCAGTGAGATATTGACTATGAGCGGGCTCGGGCTCGACTCGATAAGCGGCTCGTGAACCTAGAGCCGAACTGCCCAAGGGAGTGGCTTCCCATTCCTAGCTATCTACTAATAAAAATATATTCCTTTTGCTGAGAAGGATTAGTTTTTGCTTTAAGATTTCTATGAGGACAGCCTCCAGCATCCCCTTCCGCTTTTTAGGCTGTACGTGACAGCGAGAAGGTGCTTTGGCTATAACTCTTTCGGAGGTGGTTTGTATCCTTCCTTTTATTGCTCGCTGCCACTCCCCCCTGCTCGCTGCCATCACCCCCTTCACGCGAGCGCTTGCATGTGCCTCCCTTTCCTGAATCTGACACCGCCAACTCTTCTAGCCATCATATCTGCTGCCTCCAGCCCCTTCTGCAGCAGAACCTGCTGCCGCCAACCCCTCTAAGTGCTTCTTCCTGCTGGCACACCCCCTCCTACCCTCTTACCTATTGTCACAACTCTTTCACAGCCATCCGTCTGCTGCCACAATCTTCCTATCCGAAATCTTTCTGCTGTTCAGCAGCCATCCACCACTTTCGCCATCACCCAGGCTGTCTTTTATGTGTGTTGTTGTTTTTCTAGTGTTAAAAGTTCTTGTTTGTAATCCTATTGAATTTCAACAATAATATCTGTATTTTAATTGTGGTTTGGGTTAACTCCGGTATCAATTGATATCAAAGCTAGTCTAAGCCTAGAGCTATCTTAGGGTTTCCTAGCATTCGCCATACCCAAACTACTCCCACCAAAAAGTTTCTTTCATATTCTCAACTACATCTTACAATCCCAAAACTTTAATCATGCCACCAAGGAGATACAATTCAAAACCTATTTAGGAGAAGCTACAACAGAGATCCGTCAACTTCAATAGAGGCTCGTTCAGATTAATGATGGAACCCAATAAAATTATCCTCGATCTTGATTTGGATAGTCAAAGGGGAGAAAAGGACGAAAATTTGAATTCATTCTATATGGAAAAAATCAGTGTTGAGGAATACAAACCATGATACTTCAGAATTCAATATCTGAGGAGGCCTAGAGAGGAGACCACATATGGAAATTAAAGATTTCAACATCAAAGTGGATCTACCGGAGTTCAATAGAAGTATGGATCTAGCCGACTTTATCGACTGACTGAAATTTGTTGAGCGAATCTTTTAGTATAAGGAAGTGCCAGAGGATAAACGGGTAAATCTAACGACCATCAAGTTGAAGAAGAGCTCCTTCTTGTGGCGGAAAAATTTGTTAAGGCAGAAGAAGAGTAAACACAATGATGAAATTAACAAGTGGGAAAAGATGAGGAAAAAATGCAGAGAACTTACCACCACATTGCTGTAGGATATGTTTCGAAGACTCCACCACCTCAAATAAAGAGACCTATCAGTAGAGGAGTTCACAATGCAGTTTGACGATTTGTAGATGAAGTGCGAGTTGGTCGAGCCAAAGGAGTATATGCCGTTATCCGGGGAGTCTGAAGCTTGATATCAACAACATTGTGTTGCTACAACATTTGGTCACAAGGAGAGGTCCTGACTTAAGCCCTAAAGGTGGAGTGACAAAAGAAACAAACCCGACAGCCACCCTTAGTAAGGTAATCACTCGCAGTTGGAGACATCAACAGGAGTATGCCTTAGAGAGTTGAGAAAAGTGGTTCTTATAAGGACAGAGCCACCCGAGTGAGAAGAAGACCGAGAAGAGTACCATGACTACTGTAGTTCCCGCTTGAAAGTACTTTAGATGCCATGGATTTGGGCACATCGCCTCTAGCTGCCCAACGAGTCGAGCCATATCTTTTACCTAGCATGGCGCCGTGGAAGAGGTTAGCGACGGGGAGGCATTTGAGGAATAGGGCGAGGTGTATCTTCCACCAGGTGAGGGCAAGATGCTCGTGGTTCAATGGTCTTATAAACAGAGGATACTAGAGATCCACGGTGGCTTCGCTACAACATATTCTACACCAGCTACACTGTGAAAGAGAATGTATGCGGTCTCATCATCGATGGAGGGAGCAACAAAAACGTGACATTTAGGGAGATGATGGAGAAATTGGGCCTAATGACTCAAAGACATTCCCATCGGTATTCTCTGACTTGGCTGAAGAAGGATGTGGCAGCATTGACCAGAGGTGTTTCGTGAAGTTTTTGATTGGAAGCCTGCTGTTGGATCAGATGTGGTGCGATGTGGTACTCATTGGTGCCAACCACATTTTGTCGGTGATACCGTGATAATTTGGTCGTAGAACTCGACACAACAGATTCAGAAATGCCTTCTCCTTCACCAAGGAGAGAAACACATCATCCTTTTCCCTTCCGCAGAGTCCAAGATCACAGGCGCCCTTGTCATCAGAGCAAATTCGGTGAGACCAATTTTGGCGATTACAGAGGATGATATGACCGAGACATCAATTCCAGACACGTAACAGACATCGATTCCCGACACGTAACAGACATCGATTCCCGACACAAGACAATCACGATAGGGAGTATTTCAGGACACCACAATCGATACCTTACTACCATGGTCACCGCCGTTTCAAGGAGGTTTAAACTTTACTCTTATTTGAATTCAGGTCGAGACAACCTCGAGTTACCTTGGGAAGATTCAACAGATGTGTGACATGAAGTCCCAGTTCAAGCTAGTAGTGTATTGCATTGCTAAAAGGTTGGATCAATATGGATGTTTGCCNTACTCTTATTTGAATTCAGGTCGAGACAACCTCGAGTTACCTTGGGAAGATTCAACAGATGTGTGACATGAAATCCCAGTTCAAGCTAGTAGTGTATTGCATTGCTAAAAGGTTGGATCAATATGGATGTTTGCTCGCAAGTGGAGAAAACTCCTCTGGTGTTTTGGGAGACATTACGATTGACAATGGGATCTAGTGGCTACTAGGGCCGCAATCAAGGATACTCCATCAACTTGTAGATAGAAGCTTCGACAATTAAAGTCAAAGCTCCGTCAACGTGTGGCTACTTGTCCCAGTTCCTTTTATTGATTAAGGTTAGTTTTTTCTTTGAGATTTCTATCTGGACAACTTTCTACGACCCCCTTTCACTTTCTATGGCTATATCCAAAAATTAGAAGGTGCTCAGGCTTTAACTTGTTTGGAGGCGGTGTGTTTCCTTCCTTTTATTGCTTGTTGCTGCCCTCTCCTGCTTGTTGTCACCTCACCCAGCCCCACACCCACACCCACACCCACACCCACGCACGCACACACAATGCGCGTGCCTCCCTTTCTTTCATTGTTGCCGCCAACCCTGCCGCCAACTCCTCCTGCACCAGAAACTGATGCCGCCAGTATTCCAAGCACCCAGTCTCTTGCCGCCAACCCGTTCAAGCGCTTTTTCTGCTGCCGCAATCCCCACCTACCCTCTACCCTGTTGCCGTAACTCCCTCACAACCCCTCGACTGTTGTCGTAACCTCTCAATCTGAAACTTGCCTGTTGTCTAGTAGCCATCCACCACCTTCGTTATCGCCCTAGGGTGTCTTTTATGTGTGTGTTGTTGTTTTCTAGTGTCAAGAGTTTGTGACCTTATTGAATTTCAACAATAATATTTGCATTTCTATTATGGTCTTGGTTAACTCCGGTATCATACTGTCATGCTCAATTTGATATTCTTGATGAGGTGAGATTTACTAAGGCAAAGAGTTATGCACAACATTAGAATTGCAGATTATGCTATGTGCTTTACTTATAGTGACAACAATGATTTATTGTAGAGCACCGCTAAACTTCTAACTTGATATATTATCTTCATGTAGGAGTATAATTGATATTTTGACATGGTACTATCAAATATTTGTATGCTATAATGTAGTATGATCATGCTCCAGTGGTGATGTAATTTTTTTTTTTTTTGGCAAAATTGTAGCAGACTTGAAATAAATTTTGGGTCTGGTGAGGCTGTCTGAGTTTTAATTCATTCAACTTATACTTGGTAAGATATTGTAGGAATAGTTCTGCGATTTAGTTTGACAATTTTGCAAATATTTTTCAATATTACAAAATTACATACGACATATATATAATAAATGTGCAATATAATACCAACAAAAATACTCTTTATGTAAATAATTTATATTTTAAAACTCTTTTTAAACTGTCAAATCTTCTTTAATATCAACGCAAGTATGCGTATCGCTCAAGTAATAAAGGGCTCTAATGGAGTCCTAGATATCGATCTCACAGGGAAGTTGAAAAATCATAAAGTAAATTATGAAAATTATTTTATAACAAAAACAAAAACAAAAGTAAAAGTAAAGTGCGAAGTTTGAAAATTAACTACTCAAGTAAATGCTATTAAAATGCAAATATAAGACAACATAAGTTAAACTAAACTAAATACTAAACTTTCAAAGGTAAAATTATGAAAATTAAACAAAGTTTTTATTGTGATGAAAAGTTCAAATTTAAGAAAGCATTATTCTTCTTTACAATGAGTATATGAATTGTGAAGAAATTGAAATCATTTGAAAATATATAAAAAAATTGTTTTGTGCCAAATAAAAACATTCTTATTCTTTATCCTCTTTCGAGTGTTATAAAGAACATTGAATAATCAAGAGTTTGGTTTCTAATTCCGTGGTTAAGCTGAGAGGATACCGACTGCCACTTCAGAGCTACCACAATTCCCTCCCCTGAGGGCTAACAATCTCGCATTAGTTTCGAATCAACTGAACCAAATTGAGGATTTTAATCTGTCATCTTAAACTCTCCAATTCTGCATTCAACAAAGTATATTTCTTTATTTATTTACACTCAATGACATTGATGACATACTCTTCCATGAAATGAAATGTGATTCTTCCTATGTTGTAGAAATCCTATCTCATTTAAGAACAAATGCCTCTCAACAAATTTTAACATTTCAATTGGTCAGATCAAAAAGTAAATGAAGACTAGAGTTCAAATCTTCACAAATTATTATCATTTAAAATCGTGAAAAATAAAATCTATTCTTCAGAAACCATATCTCAAAGTAGGGAGAATGATAAAGAAGACTACTCAAAATTTATGTGAAGGATACGACAAAACTTGAATTATATATATAAAAATAAGTTTACAAAACAAAAGAAATAAAAATACAACTTATCTCACAATACTTCCCAAATAAATCTTTAGAAGTTCTCTTCAAGATTTTTCCTCTTTACAATCACTCTCAATTCTCTCTTAGAAGTGTAATGAAGAAGAAATCTCACATTCCCTCTTCTCTTACAACCATAGAAGAAAATCTCCTCTTCTCTCTCTATCTCCTAACGCCAACTTTCTCCCTCTCTCACGCCACCTCCCCTCTTCAAGTCTTCTTCTTTTATGTTGGGCTGCCTAATTTGGAAAAAAATGCAAAATTCATTCCAAAAGTCAACTCTTTTGAATTCAAAAGATATGTCATTTGATCCAAGAGTCATATCCCTACATAAAATGACATTCCAAAGTGTGTAGATGCATTGAATTACTCCAAGAGGAGTGTAGAACAAGTGTCCCTTTGAAAATTCACGCAAAATTCGTCTGGAACCGCTTTAATTTGAAAAAGTCATCCCTGGATTTTGGCGCATCATGCGTCAGAATCCCAAAACTCACTGTTTTGGCTCCAAATTTCGTTCTTTTTATCATTTTTACTCAAAATACCTAAAAATGATATACATGCAATAAAAACACTAAAATACATTCTTTAAAGTGTAGTATTACAAAAAATAAGTACTTAAAACAGTATATTTTTTTAGTGTATCAATATACACGATTAGGCGAAAAGGAGGATAGGAAAACAACGACTGAGGGATTGGATGGGGATCAAGTGTATAACAAATAAAAAGAAGGCAAGCTTGCTGTTTTAGAATGGATTGTTATGGGATTTTGGTTTTCTTACTGTTTTGGACTTTAAAGGTTGGAGAAGCGAGCACACATGAAGAGAGAGAAATTTTTGTGGGTGAAGAAGAATGCATGATATTTGCTATATTAAATTGAAAAAAATAGCAAAATTTTGACATATAGAGCACAACAATTGGGATTTTGCTTTGATTTCAATTTAATGATGATAACATATGTTGTTGTAGTAAATATAGGAAATATAAAGAAACAAATTAAAAGTTAATAAACATTGAATCTTCTAACTATTGATGTCAAATTCTCTAGATATCGGATTGCTGAATTCTGAAGGCCAGAAAACTACAAGGCTAAAATAAGGACTATATGATATTTCATTGATATCATTTACTTGGAGTCAATTGAGTAATTATTGGAATTAGTTTGATACTTAAAACTCTAATCTATCCCGTTAGGCTACGTTGAGATAGCCATCAGGAAATAAGATACAAAAATGGTGTTTTATCTTTAAACTTTTAAAATTCTATTATACAAATAAAATCTTATATATCTAGATCATCATTAGGTTGAAGACATACCAAATATTGTATCAGATAATTTTGATTACTGCAAGTTGTGAATTTTTGACTGTTTTCTTTATTTTTCAACCCCATTTGATGACATGGTGGATATTGGATGGGTGTTAGTTTTGTAAATAGGTTGCGTTTTGATGGCTTATGTAAATCTCCCATATTGATTTCTAAGCCTATCTTGAATAGGAATTCATCATGCGAACACATTGTATTGGCCCTGTGAGCTTTTATTTTGACCCTATTCTCCTTGCATGTTTGGTAATTAATCCGCACCATATTTTTTGACAGCAACTTAAGTTTAATTTTCCAGGCATGCAGTTCTTTATTTACCGTCTTCTTTTTGTAGTACTTGATGATGCTTGCTCAGTCTTTCTTCTTTTGCTTATGCTGCAGCGTTCTTGTTCACAGTGGTGGTGTGCATGGCGGACATTACTATGCTTTTATTAGACCGACTCTCTCTGATCAGTGGTAGGAAGCTAATAGCTATATTCTTATCTTTTGCTGATTTTACCAGTAAAATTAATTCAGTTTTCTTTCCATTTTGGCCTTATATCGATTTCATGGTAACTTGTTATTTTCCATGTTTGCATTGCTTAATATAATTTAGGATTATATATTTGATTGCCTTGTGAGCCAGGATTTCGGTCTTATCTCATGGAGTGTTTCTTTTTTTCGTTCTTTAAATTTTTTCTCGATTTTCTTGTTTCTTAACCAGTTCCTATAATTGCTATATCAGTGGGATATGTAATATGCATAGTATCTAATTATTTCCTTGTATTGAAGGTATGGTTCAAAAGAACACAAATTGAAACTTATCTTAAATATCATATAATTGCTATGTCAGTGTGATAAATCACCGAACTTATTGCAAATTTTAGTCTGATATTTCAACATATGAAAATGGGATTTATCTTAAATATCTTATTTGGATGTTTGGAATATGTCATATGCATGGTCTCTAATTATTTCCTTGTATTGAAGGTATGGTTCAAAAGAACACAAATTGAAACTTATCTTAAATATCATATAATTACTCAGTGTGATAAGTCACCAAACTTATTGCGAATTTTAGTCTGATATTTCAACATATGAAAATGGTATTTATCTTAAATATCTTATTTGGATGTTTTGAATTGTTTTGTTTTCATTTTAATTTTTTTGGTCTTTTTTTTCACATAAAATAAAAATATTTTATGGAAGAATTTGGTTTTTTCTTCTTTTCAGAAATAATAATATAAAATATGTTTGGTAGGAAAGAACGGGATTTGTCTGTATTTAATTATTGAATAAAGCTATGCCCCCTGATTAATTTGTACTTCGCATGGGCCACATTAGCATCCATATCAGTCTATTAAATTTATAAAGTTCATAAATAATTCCATTTATGCGTTAATTATCCTAATTAATCTATGCTATAATCATAATCATGATTAGGTTTTTGATATCTTGGGTAAATTAATATTTAATAAAAACTCTAATTTTTACGTAATCAACTAAACTAAATGATTAATTATCAATTACTCTAGCTGGATATTTAGTTAATTAATTAATTATTTTGGTCTTAATTATCACAAACATATGATACATAAACTTTAATGATCTTAATTAAAATCCTAATTAATCTCTTTATCAGTCTAAATACATAATTATATACCTATTTCTTTGGCTATTTAATCAATCAGTTAATTCTCCTAGGACTATTAATAAATAGAAAAAGTTTAAACTAAAAATCTAATTAACCCACTTTTGTAGCATTTCCAAACATTTAATTTATAATTACTATTTGTTTAACAATTTCAGGGAGCAGCTCACTTTGTTTCTGAACAAAGATTGAAAAAATGTTAATGCATTTTTTTCTCTCGGTCTCCTTTTCTTGAAACCAAAAAAAAGAACGTAGAAAATGGAATTGAATCCAAACATTGTTTTATTTCTTTTTCTAACACGGTCTAAATAGCAAGTGGAATTCTATGTATACTATTTTCATTTCAATCTAATTGACAGGCTTCAAAAATAGTTAATAATAGTGTCTGCAATTTCCTTTTAATACCCCTACCTTTATTATTGTTTTTCATTTTATCATGCCTTTTAACATATCATGCGATGCTTGCATCTTGATTCCAGGTGTTCCTTAGCCTATGGAGGAATGCCCAGGTCAACTGAGCTTTAATTTAATGGAATTATCATGCAGGTTTAAGTTTGATGATGAAAGAGTGACAAAAGAAGAAATGAAGAGGGCCCTGGAAGAGCAGTATGGCGGTGAGGAAGAGGTGACCCATTTTACATGTCCAATTTTTTTGTAGCCGATTTTGTTATTTACTATATCCTAATTTTTCTGGTTTTATTTTCTCCAAAAGTTGCCACAGACGAATCCTGGATTCAACAACACACCATTTAGGTTTACAAAGTATTCAAATGCATACATGCTTGTCTACATTCGAGAGAGTGACAAGGATAATATTATATGCAGCGTGGATGAAAAAGATATCGCAGAACACCTTCGAGTAGGCCAGTTGTAAAGTTTTTAAAATATCTCTTGCTTTCTTGTAAAAGAAATGTAGATAATTGTCTTCACTGTTTACCAGATTAGATTGAAGAAGGAGCAAGAAGAGAAAGAACACAAAAAGAAGGAAAAAGCTGAGGCTCACCTATACACTATCATAAAGGTTTTTCTGTGATTTTGACATCAATTGATGTTGCTGATCCA
>JXCR01096565.1:0-10500 GCA_002079205.1 Phalaenopsis hybrid cultivar | reverse complement strand
GTTTAAAGGTTATGTGAGTGGGTGCCCCTAAGGCAAGTTTAGGTCATTTAAAAATTATGGTGCCCACAATTAAAGTCAGGCTTGTAGTGTTTAAATATTTTAATCATAAATCATGTTATTTTCTAAATCCAATCAATCGAGTTTAGACATCGAGCCTAGGTCACTACTAAGCCTTTAATAATCATGATGGGTGGATGGTTATCATCAAAATTTTAATTTAAGTGGTATGCATTCTTATCAAATAGTCAAATCATCCTCAACTTCGGTCTTAAGAAAAAAAGTAAATTATCATCTTTCCAGTTTAAGTCCATCACTTGAGAATCGTTTGATCTTAATTGACTTCCAAGTCATGAAAATTAGAAGAATTATGATTTTGTTGATGTTGCGCAAGGGTAGTGAGTGAGTTTCTACTTTTTAATCACATTACATTTCAATCATCCAAGCATGTTTGTTAAGATCAAAATTACCTATTTTCCCTTGGTTAATCCTAAATTTTGATTAAGACACCAAAGTCTAAAATGACTATTTTGCCCTTGGGGCACTTCACCTCATAACTCATTAAACACCACTCAAATGACTTTGAGCATTTAGATTGTCATACTCATGAGGCAATTACAATATTAGAGGAGAATATTTGGACTTCTCAAAATTTAATTTAATTTAAATATTTATTTAAACTCAAAAAATAAGATCCTTTAGGAATTAATTTATTTGACTTTCCAAACTAAATTTTCTTTTTATTTATTTATGAAAAAATTATTAGGGGTTTCATTAGGTTAAAGGAATACTTAGACAAAATTTCATGATTTTTTTGAATTGATTTATTATAATTATTTTAATTGGAAGATAAGGAAAATTCACTCTTAAGCCTTTACAATTTAATTTTAACTTAGAAAAATTAGGAAAACNTACTTAGACAAAATTTCATGATTTTTTTGAATTGATTTATTATAATTATTTTAATTGGAAGATAAGGAAAATCCACTCTTAAGCCTTTACAATTTAATTTTAACTTAGAAAAATTAGGAAAATTATTTTAATGACTCCCAAGTGATAAGAGAGCAATTAGGTACATTTTGAAATATTTTGATATTTTTGAAATTTTTAATTATTTTTAATTGTTTTAAAATTCAAAATAAGGCTCAAAATTTAAGTATTTTCTAAAAAGTAATTTTTTTTCCCAAGTGCGTCTGATCACTAGGNTTAATTATTTTTAATTGTTTTAAAATTCAAAATAAGGCTCAAAATTTAAGTATTTTCTAAAAAGTAATTTTTATTTTTCCCAAGTGCCTCTGATCACTAGAAACTCAAAAAACTACTTTTCATAATTTTCTCAAGTGTATTTAATTTAATATAACTATTTTTGTACAAAAATATAATGTTTCTTAGAAAACCAACTTTAATACTCAAACCTAATCAAATAATTTAAAATTTTTTATGGTGGATAAACATGATTTTTATGAACAATGTGGAATTGATTTTCTCAATTTTGATCAGTATATAATTTACAAAAATTAACATAAAATTTTTATATTTAATTAAATATATAAATTTACAAGATAATTCATGATATCATGATATTTTTCTTAGACTTCTCTGACCACAAGAAATCCACTAAAATTATTCCCATAATTTTCTAAATGATATTTTGATTTATATAATTAAAATAAGCCAAAATGGTCACCTTAGCTTGAAAATTAGGGCTAGAAGCATAGAGATGCACTCTTACCTTGGAAAAATCAGATGACATAGTCTCTGTCATANTGATTTATATAATTAAAATAAGCCAAAATGGTCACCTTAGCTTGAAAATTAGGGCTAGAAGCATAGAGATGCCCTCTTACCTTGGAAAAATCAGATGACATAGTCTCTATCATGAGAAATAATCCCTCAAAATTTCAAGCCATGGTGAGCAATGTTTGAGCATAACAAATTAAAATACTCCAGAAGGTATTTAATTCACTAAAAATCAAGGAATAAGAAAATAATTTTTATTTTTTGTCCACATTATTTTCCTCTGTTCACTGAGCAAGGGGGTATTTTGTTTTTATTTTTATGATTTTTCTAGAGAAAGATATGGATTTTTGAAGCTTAGGCGTTTAAAATAATTCAGAAAATCTATATTTTTCTACTTATCCACGTGATGCCACCTCAACCTATGAAGACTCCGAACTCACACGCGACGCTCCGCTATTCGAAGCCATCATCCACCTCAGCTATCACGTGGCCCGCCTTTCACATCAAGAGTTGGTTTTNTTTTCTACTTATCCACGTGATGCCACCTCAACCTATGAAGACTCCGAACTCACACGCGACGCTCCGCTATTCAAAGCCACCATCCACCTCAGCTATCACGTGGCCCGCCTTTCACATCAAGAGTTGGTCTGGTTTGATCTCCTTCGTTGATGAAATAAACATGCGATCAGATAACTCTCTGTTATCATCCCCAAGTGACCTAACCCGTAAGTCGTTCACACTAAAACCTTAAGATATTCATCTAGACTCAACCAAATCGCATGAGGTTTATTTCTAAACCTTCATCTACTTGAGACGAACACATTTATATGGTTAATCAAGTATGAAATCTATCCATTACAAATAGAGAATAAAAATAAGCTCAGGCTAGGGTTGAGTTTCAATACCTTTGTCTGAGAGGGGAGGCCTCAATCATATGGTTGTGGTAGCATTGATTGGGTCCAAGGAACCTCTAGATGAAGCCTTGTGCCTTGGTGAATTGTCTAGATATGATTTTGATCAAGGTGGATTTTAGGTGTTGGACTAGAGCTAGGTTAGAGGCTATTTCAGAGGGGGATTTGATGGGGAATTAATTCCTCTTGCTCTAGGGATGGTGTGTGCACAATTAAATTGAGTTTGGTGAACTGTGGAGAGATGTCCCTGGTTTGAGCTGAAAGTTTGAGCTCAAAATTGGGCTCTCATAGTGGGAATCAGAGGGGGAAGATGGTTGGATTAAGCTTAGGGATGCTTGGAAAGTCTCTGGTGAGATTTTGGCAGAGTTTCCCGAAGAATTTTTGAACTCTCCTCTTTATCCATGGAGGAGGTGAGTCTTTATAGAGGGGCTTGGGGTGGAGCTCAGGGCCAATTAGTGGGTGCAATAACCTGCTTATCTTGAGGGCAGAAGAGTTCTAAAGAGCCATTAGGATGAGTTGGCCTCTGGAGTTGAAATTGGGTTTTATTTAGGGGTGGTGGCTCACTATTTTGGCATTTTCCGGCCACTAGGACGGCCGACGGTGCCAGGGGTGGTGGTCAGTTGGTCAGGTGAGCGAGGAGGATGGTTAATTATGGTTAACCCTCAATAACAAGTGATGATGGAGGAGATATTTTGGTTAAGTCCCATCAATGCAATAAAATCCATTAAATTAGGGGACCCTTGGTCCATAGCTCACCAAGCTAGTTTAAGGGGGTTTAGCCTGGTCGATAGGGTGTGTTCAGTGGCTGTGGTGTCATCGATTTGGTGACTTTGGCATGGCTAAATAAATTTTGGGGAAGGGCATGTCATGAAAAGTTCTCAACATCAATTGGGCTAAGGTTGGGCTAAGTCCAAATTGATGGTCGAAAATGATCTATAGGAATGTCATGAAAAGTTCTCAACATCAATTGGGAGCCAATTTTGGGGTTAGAGCATTCAATTTGGTGGAATTTGGAGATATAGTCAATTTGGGGTAAATTTGGGGATTTTAAATGTGGGTTGAAGTTGAGTGAAATTGTGGCTTGAAAAAGGCCAATTGAAGGTCCAATTTGATGTGTAGGATTGTTATGAAGAGTTTAAAATTTAAATTGAGGAAAATTGAGTCAATTTGGTGGGGTTATGTCATAGGGCCAAAGTCATGGGTCAAATAGGCTTGGATTTGGTTTGGATTGATCATATAAAAGATAAATTTGAGTTTAGAATTGAAATTGGGGAGGATTGGGGCCAAATTGATGGACATTTGTGATGAATTTGGGGAAATTGGGCCTTTAAAAACAATTTGGGGATTTTGGTCAAAATGGTCAAATTAGCCAAATTGGGTTCAATTGAAGGGTCCAAATTGGTTTTGGAGACATTTGAAGTGATTTTGGATGTCTTGGGAAAGTTTTTGGGCCACCAAGGGTATTTTTGTAATTTTGGCAAAAGGTCAAGTTGAATTTGTTTGGTAGAATTGGGCTGTCAACCACCATGCATGAGTTATGGACTAATGAAGTCCTCATTTGGGTCATCTATGTACTGGTTTTAGCTAAACCCTAGCCTAGGGCTAGTGGGTCTAAAGAACCAACTACACGAGTCTCCCAAAAGATCAAGGGATCAAAGTCAACAAGTTTAGGTTTAGAGTTGCAAGTGAATATAGGTGGTAGTGAGTGTATGTGAGTGAACTAGCTCCAGACTAACACCCAGGGTCAGCCCTAAGGTCAAGAAGTCCTATGGGGACTCTGCTTGAGATCTTTCATACTGATCCCACCTACTAAGTGCTAGAGGTTAGGACCAATATATGGAACTTCAAGTTGAGGAAGGAAGAGTTTAGAATTTCTAATAATGAGGGTTCCTTTTTTAGTTTTCTAGGAATAGTCAACAGGAAAATCCTATGGCTAGACCTTAGGCTACTAAGGAAGAAAAACTAAACCTCAACCAAAAATGAGGTCAATAGGTGTCAAGTTTGACAAATAATTTAGTGTTCAATTGTCCATCAACTATAGCAATCAATCAAACTATCAATTTCTCCAGAATCGCGGTGTCTTTTTAAAATGTTATGCGGTCGGTTTACTGGACCTTCCGGGGACTTACCCTAGTTTTGTCCACTCATGAGGGTCTCTATCCTTCTGTCACCCGCTAGGCATGGACCTTGTAGTCTCCTAAGGGGGTGTTTTATTAGAACTTTTGAGGGATTCATGCTCTCTTACAGATATTGTCGCTAGCAAGTATGAAAGACTAATATTAGTGCTCCAACTCATTGATATTTTAAGGACGTCTATTTTGCGAGATAACTCAACGTTTTTATTGTCTTGCAATTGCTGACCGATCACATTTAGCATTTAGCCACCGTGAGTACCCCAAGTTTATCGGGCAAGGTTTGAGAAATAACTGGCTAGGCTCAGTTCCTTGAGTATTGGAAATAGGCCCATTAAATTAACAACTTTTATGGGTAAGGGGTGATTTAAGAGCCTATTTGACTATGACACCTCTTTTCTTTTTTTAGAAATCAACTATCATACATCCTTTTAATGTGATAAGTTTTCATCATTCGGTGGGTATTTTGCAGGCTTATGCGTGATTTTTGTGCGTTATAAATGTTTTTTAACACCACAACACATAAGATAGCTATACTAAAAAATATGCAGATCAATCACAATAAAATTTACTACAGTATAATAAGTTTTTTATTTTAAATTATTTAAAGCTTCCACTCCTAGTGAACTAAGGTGTACTTTTAATTTCAAATCGTTACCAGGTTGTAAACGCAAGTATATGTATCGCTAAGTAATAAAAGGCTATAATGGAGTCCTAAGTATCGATCACACAGGAAGGTGAAAATTCTTATGATAATCACGCAAAAGTGCAATATTTAAACTACAGAAAACTTAAGTAAGAAAATAGGTCAAAATTTATTTAATGCCACCAAGAAAACTACATTTACTACACTAATTATTAAACTTCAAAGCTAAATTTACTAAAACTAAACTAGATTTTGTGATGAAGAATTCAAATTTAAGAAAGTATTATTTCTCTTACAACGAGATTATAGTTAGTGAATTATCAATTTGAAGAAAATTGTATTGTGTCAAATAAGATCAATTATATACTTTATTCTTTTCATAAACGACAAAGAACATTGGCTAATCCAGTGTTAAGTCCCTAAATTTGAGGTTAGGCTGGGAAGATACTGGCTCTCACTCCAGAGTTCCCATATTCTCCTCGCCTAAGGGCTAATACCTTGCTTTAGTTTCCAAATATCAAGACCCAATTGGGAATTTTAGTCAGTCACCATAAAATCTTTAATTCTACGCCCATCATTGAATATTTTCCTATTTTTTCGCACTCAATCTCATGGACTACTTTCTCATCCATGAAATTGAATGTGATTCTTACTTTGTTTTAGAAAGCATAACCCTCTCGGATCGTGTGTTTGATAACAAATTTTAATAATTCAAATAGTCAAATCGAAAAGTAAATAAAGTTTAAAGTTTGAATCATCAAAATTATGAAATTAAAATAATTGCACAACAATCTTGGTTCTTCACATGACCATATCTCTTTGTAGGGAGAAAGACAAAGAAATCTACTCAAATTTAATGAGGAAGATACAACAAAACATGAATTTTATATATTAAAACAAGTTTACGTAACAAGAAAGAAAAGCAAAACAAATTAACTCGATCTCTTCCCGAAGAAAATCTCTTGAAGTTCCTTTGAATCTCTTTCTCTCTTTATAACAACACTCAAATCTCTCTTAGAAATGTAAGGAAGAAATCTCTCACTTTTCCTCTCCTCTTATAACTCTTAGAGACACTCTGCAAACTGTCCCAGACACTTGCCACAGTCACACACACCTTTGATACTCACCCCCCCTCCCCCTCATTCTTATATAAAAACACCCTTTTATAATGTAGGGACAAATTTCCCAAGAGTCACCTTATGCACCTCTTCAAAATCCATCCAAATTCAATGCATTCGTGAAAATAACCATCTCTAGCACTTAGGAGCTGAAATCTGGTGCCTATGCACTGTCTTCTCTGGATTCTAGCGCTTAGGCGCCAATTTAATTTTTTAAAACGCCGCCTTTTGACTCCAAAATTCGTTCTTTTTGCATTCTTTAAGCTTCAAATGCCTAGAATTTGTATACCTGCAATAAAACATGAAAATATCTTTCTTTAAAGTGTAATATCCCCAAATATAAGCCTTTAGAAAAAAGTAAAATTGAATATNAATTTTTTAAAACGCCGCCTTTTGACTCCAAAATTCGTTCTTTTTGCATTCTTTAAGCTTCAAATGCCTAGACTTTGTATACCTGCAATAAAACATGAAAATATCTTTCTTTAAAGTGCAATATCCCCATATATAAGCCTTTAGAAAAAAGTAAAATTGAATATTTTTTTGTATTATGTAGACGCGTTAAGATGAAGTAATTCATGGTTACTACTAATGACACCTTAAATAGCTATCATTATGTAATATTGGAGACCATAAACTATTTAATTAGTTAATAATCTAAAGATCCTAATGCACCTAGGATAACGAAAATTTATGGGCATGTTGACTGGGGGATTTATTCCTAAAATTTAGGTTAGTCCTCCCATTTAGCCTCTTTAATAGCTTAGGCTTATTTTAGGGTTAGGGTTTCACTTTCATCTAGGTGTCCCTCCATCCTATCCTTCCCCTAATAGAGGATCAAATCCAAACATTAAATCCAAATTTTCAACCCAAAATTTTAAATCCAATCCTCTNTTTTTGTATTATGTAGACGCGTTAAGATGAAGTAATTCATGGTTACTACTAATGACACCTTAAATAGCTATCGTTATGTAATATTGGAGACCATAAACTATTTAATTAGTTAATAATCTAAGGATCCTAATGCACCTAGGATAACGGAAATTTATGGGCATGTTGACTAGGGGATTTATTCCTAAAATTTAGGTTAGTCCTCCCATTTAGCCTCTTTAATAGCTTAGGCTTATTTTAGGGTTAGGGTTTCACTTTCATCTAGGTGTCCCTCCATCCTATCCTTCCCCTAATAGAGGATCAAATCTTTAAATCCAAACATTAAATCCAAATTTTCAACCAAAAATTTTAAATCCAATCCTCTCATCTCAAAACTCAAATCCAAATCTTCAATCTCATACCTGAAGTCCAAACCTCTTCAAAATCTTAAATTATATTCAACTTGTTATTTCAAAATTCTAAACCATTTGAAACCCTACACCTTTCCNCAATCCTCTCATCTCAAAACTCAAATCCAAATCTTCAATCTCATACCTCAAGTCCAAACCTCTTCAAAATCTTAAATTATATTCAACTTGTTATTTCAAAATTCTAAACTATTTGAAACCCTACACCTTTCTAAATCCTTTCAAACCAAATTCCAACCCCTTTTCATAAACCTAAAATTTCCAAAGTGCTTTCAAAACTCTAAAACTTTCCAAACAATCAAAACATTTCTCAAAAGTGAGACAAAACCCCTTTTAAATGCTCAAACACAAACAAAACTTTCAAAAACAATGAAACTCCAAACACTTAAATTTCAAAATTATTTTCAGAATTTAATATATTTCNAAATTTCCAAAGTGCTTTCAAAACTCTAAAACTTTCCAAACAATCAAAACATTTCTCAAAAGTGAGACAAAAACCCTTTCAAATGCTCAAACACAAACAAAACTTTCAAAAACAATGAAACTCCAAGCACTTAAATTTCAAAATTATTTTCAGAATTTAATATATTTTAAAACCTCCTAAGAATATAAGAAAAAACTTAAGACTTCAAATCTTAAACTTTCAAAACTTTAAAGCCTTTCAAAATTAAAACCTAAAATATTTAAAAGGAATTTCAATAAAATTTAACAAATTTCAACCAAATTTAGCAAAACCTTAATAGATCCTTATAAACTTTAACAACTTTAATTAAATTTAACCAACTTCAACAAACCTTAACCAAATTTAACAAACTTTAATAAACTTTAAACAAGCTCAACAATGTTTAAAACAGATCAAACAATTAGAAAACAAACTTAAAGCACCTTGAACCAACATTAAATAACTTCTAGACAAATTCAAAGAACTTTAAAGAAAAACAAATATATTTGAATAACATTAAGTAAGAATTTTAAATAACCTAAATAAGTTTAAACAATTAATCAAGAATACATAAAATGAACAAACTAAACCACCTTCAAACCAAATCAAGTTTCTTCAAAACAACTTCAAAACACTTTAAATGCACTTCAAACAAATGAATTCACTTACTTAAGCCAAACCCAACTAACTCTAGTATTCACCTCAAGTGAATCAATTCAAATCAAATTCATAGTTTCAAATCCCTAGGTTATGCATCCTTTCCAGTGTTAGCTATCCCTTCTCCTGTGTTTTTCTATGACAAATCATCATTAGACTATAAGTCCCAATCCTTTCATTCCACGAAAAGTTTTTCAAACTTTGATGCTAACAATATGAATCTCAAGCAACAATCTTCCCAAAGAAATTTACCGAATAGTCTTATAAGAGAAAAGCCAACAGTTTAATAGAGAGTGTTCTCAGAAGCCACAACACTTAAGATGTAATTAACTATGAGAGCTTCCCATCATAGGAATACTAGATACCCTAGAATAAAATAAATATCTCTTTTACTCATAAGGTAGAGAAAAATGTTGGTTCAGTAGACCTATAAAGCATAAAATTTTTTATCATTCGAGTGATTAGATAAATTCGAAGGTAATATTTTTATCATTCGGGTTAGTATATTAATTTTTAAATTACTCATTCAATCAGTTAAATAAAAATTTTCTGAGATCTGTGGTGGATACAGACTAAAAAAGCCCCACCAACATATATTAGATTTGTTTCTTGTGGTCGTATAGAAGGAAGATTAACCAATCATTTTTCTATTTCATTTGGATTACATCAAAGGTAGGATATAGGACCCTATTTTTTGCTTTAGTTTTGAATTCTCTTCGTGTACATTTATAGGATGATGTACCTTAGTGTATGTTTTTCACTGATAATATCCTTCTTCTGCATAAGACTAGAGAAAAATTTCATAAAAAAACTTGCATTATAGAGGCATATATTAAAGTCTAAAAGCCTTCATTTGAGTAGATATACAACTCTATGAATGAATAGTAATTTTAATAGTAGTAGATCTAGTGGCAGAATTGTAACAATAGGTGATCAAATTATTAAAAGATGTGAATTTTTTAGATGTATCGGGTCTATAGTTCAATGTGATGGTGGAAGATGTGGATGTTATTAGTAGAATTTAGTTGCATGGTTGAAGTGGAAGAATGCATTAGGCCTATTGTGTGATAGAAAAGTACTCCTTAGACTTTAAGGCAAATTATATAAGATGGTGGTGAGATTTGCAATGCTTTGCGGTGCAGAATATTGACCTTTAAAAGAGAAGCATAAAACAAAATTAGGTGTTACTGAGATGAGAATGCATAAGTGGATGAGAGGCTTGAAACTTAGAGACAATGTGTGAAACGAATGTATCCGTGAAAGGGTTAGTTAAACTCCAATGACAGACAAGATTAGAGAGAATCATCAAAGTTGGTTTGGTTACATTAAACGTCGACCAACTGATGATTTGATTAGAAGATTAGATGCTTTAGATTCAACCTATATTAAGAAAGATGGAGGTAGACTTAAAATGACTTGGGCATGCTTTATAAAAAGTTATCTTAATTATTTGAATTAAATGAAAATTTGACACTAATATGACATGATGGAGAAAAAAATTCATGTTGCTGACCCCACTTAGTGGAATAAAAGGTTGTCATCATTGTTGTATTATAAGAATA
>JXCR01096562.1:0-20065 GCA_002079205.1 Phalaenopsis hybrid cultivar | reverse complement strand
CAAATGACAATATTTACATGCCTAAATAACTCATAGTAATAATAAGATAAAATCCCTTTAACAAAAAACAGAAGGTCCAACAGGAGGCTAATGATCCAATTTCCACTCCTATCACCGGATCTAGATGAGCTGCAACATCTACTTTCCATGAGACCTGTTCAAACCGGTGATTCCAGGAAGAAAACCACGGAATATTTATCCCCAAAATAACAATCTCTCCCGCTAAAGACTTGTAATGGCTGCACTCCCTTTAGAAAAAATGTAATTGACGAAGGCACTGTTAAGTATTAGCTGTACTCAATTGAAACCACTGGATTTGTTACTCAGCATGGATAATATGCCACAAAACTCAAAAAAAAAAGGCCTTCAGCTCAAATTTCAAACCGGTCAAATTCTATCTCTAAACACTGTAATTTTCTTCTGCAGACAGTGCCGACACCAAAGAAATTCTCAACAACGGCCACTTTAACTCACAGCCACAAGACAAACGTAAAGCCGGTGAGCTTAAAACGAGCAAACTACTAAAAAACAGCTATAGCTTCCCCATTTATACATATTCTCGGAGAATTTATAGAGTACCAACCTAGCCATGTTTTAAAAGAAAGAAAATGCAATATTAAACAGTAAAAGCTAACATAAAAATAAACTAGTAGTCCAATTATCAAAAAAAAAAAAATTATTCTAATTTATTCATATCAATTCACATATCGAGCAATCTTTACTACAAACTTTGAAATTTACATAAGGGGGGAAAACTAACAGCAAACCTCAACTAAAAGAGTGCATCTACAGGCCACAATGCATGGAATTAACACTTAAAAAAATTCAAGCTACGACTGTAAACATAATACAACAATTCCAATGCAATCAGGCTAACAACTCAATAAGAAAGTGTGACATGCCTTTACTAATGCGAGAATTCTTAGTGTGTTCATACGAGTTAAACTAATATGACATTAGTTCATTTAAGTTTTGCATTGGCAACCATTGGCAAGCTTGATGAGAAATAAACATCAACTAATTAATTATTTATTCTAATGCTTTTATTTTCTATTTACATAAATTTTTTTATTTTTTTTTTTGTGGTGAAAAGATTAATGGAGAATTAACAATAGACGTGGATGGCCCTTCTAGTTGAATATTGTGTATATTGTGCCCATCATTAAAAGCGACATGCATTTTTTGTCTTTTTTGTTTCATCTTCCCTTTTTTTTTACTGTGTTTTGGCGGTTAAGAGATGGGAGGGTGAGGGCTATTTTGTTATCAGGTATTATGTTCTTTACAAAGGTCTATGGAGGCTAGTGGTGTGCGATGTTGAAAAAAAGCAAAAAATATCAATAAACTAATATTATAGGTTTTATTTGGTTCAAGTGTAAATATGTTGTGATTTTTACTCTCTTTAATTTTCTGTTATTGGTACGATTTTTTTGTTTTTATAAATGATCAAACAAATATTTTTTCAAATATCAAAACAAATAAAGTCAATGAACAGTAAATAAACATGTGACAAAAATATCAACGTAAATTTATTTATTTGCATGCTAAAATTTATAATTATAGCAAAGAGTGTTAAATAACCTTCTTAATAGTCCTCTGAAACCAAACTAAACTAAACAAATTAAAGTTCGGCTCAATTTAGTTCAATCTGAAACATAATTTAGTCGGTTCAGTTTGCTAAAGTTTATAAGCAAAACCAATTGGTNTTTTTTTACAGATAAGAAAAGTCTTGGAGCCTCACTCTAAACCTCCCAATATGATCCAATGAGAGTGAAGATTTGTCACTTTCGAACATCCTAAGTCAATTGTCTGAATAGTCTCTCTCAAATTTGTGTATGAATCAACCATATTCTATTTAATTGCAAGCAAAATTAATGAGAGTTTGTTGTGTTAAAATGTTGTCTTTTTTAAGTCGCCTTAAATGCATTTCTCTGTGCTTTCTTTATCATTTTTTTCATTTTAATCCATACACATTTTCTCATAAATATCATCCTAGCCACACTAAGCGCCGATGCCAAAATAAGAGAAGTTTAGTCTTGGTATTGAATTTTGACAAAAATTTTGAGAAAGAGCATAAGAGCAGAAAGTTAGTCAAAAGGAGTGTGGGATGCAATGTGCAAAGCACGACAACCGAAATTGAGCCTCCCGTCGCAACAAGAACAAAATAAATAGGCCTTGAAAAACTCTAGTCAAAAAAAAAAGATCATGAAAACCTCACCATCATGCCAAAAAAATTTATACATGATTTTTAAGTCAAGCACCACCCACCATGCCACGAAAGGTATATATAATCTGCCAATGTGCAAATAAATGCACGTATGGACTTCTTTTATAAGATCAAAAAATGTGAAAATAACAAAAAAAAATTTGAAGGAGGAATCACCGCCACCCAAATATGTGTATGGACGGTATTTGTCAACCTTAGTTTTGTAAGGGAGTAAAATGACTACCATGTAAGAAAATGGTTGACACAATCAAAGTCAAGTTCGAAGATGGTGATCTTCTTCACTTTTAGGAGAAAATCGTGCCATGAGTCATACGCTGCCAAATTTGCAACACTTTGCTCTCCTCTTAACATCAGGACACCTTTCTACCCACCCGCAACAAAAAAAGAAAATATTAAGAGGGATTATAATTTCAATTTTTTAATATGATAAACTAATGAAAGAAGAGGAGAGGGGATGAGATGAGAGGAAAAGTTGGCGTCTCAAAGATCGAAGAAAAAATTAGAATGGGAGAGGGGTGAAGAGTGAAAGAAAGTATAATGAAAGAGAGTAAGGAGGGGAGAGTGTAAGTACGAAAAGTGGAAGAGAAGAAAGTATGAGAGGAAATAATTTGTATTGATGTTATTCCCTTATGAGGTTTTTTTTCTCTTTTTTTTTTTTTTTTTTGCTCTTCCACAATTTTGTGATTTCAAGCAACTCAAACTTGGAGTAGCTTTGGCACAAAGGGATGATTTGTTCGCTAGGAAATACTCCAATTGGCGTCAACTTAGTCCCCTCCCCATTGAACTATAGACCACGCCAACCTAGATATACCACAACTTACTCTAATTTCAATTTGCCACATATTTGATGGTCAAAATAGTGAATATAAGCTAGCTAATAAATGCTTTGAGCATAAAAGAAGAGAAAAACAATCGCTAAAACCAAGCAAAAAAAATCAACAACAGAAAGGTCAACGATCATAAGATTATATCAAGATGCAATACTTCTGTTAATATTCAAAAACTCATCACAAGGAGACCATCAAAATAAATATGGAAAAGACTATAGCAAACACACTCCCCAAGCATACATCAAAGAACTTAAAAGCTGTGGACATATGATGTTGAAAGTAATATTCATGTTCAAAGAAAATCACATTTCGAGAAATATGTCATCGACTATTAATCGAATCATAACACACAAAACCTTTATGATTAGGACTGTACCCCATAAAGGCACATCGGACTGACTGTGCTGCCAATTTATGAAAAGCTTCGTCAAACTTACCTACGACCACAATCATGTACTAGAGCTTCCACTCATTCACTAAAAATCAGAACATAAGTTTGGAGAAATTATTAGGTGTGGACAACATATCCGAAACTTCACCGTTCAATATAAAATGCACCAGGAGTAGACAACTTAAGAGGTGTAAAAGTTTGTGTGATGTTTGGACGATAAACACAATTTTGTGACCGTCCTGCGCACCTAAATAATTTCCAGTGAATCTGACCCCACTTACCAGTCCTTGCATGCTTCACACTGCACCATGAGGTCGTCCGGATTATAAGGCATCTCGCACTTGCAATACCTTCAAATACAGTTGGACAAAGTCAGAACCATTACCATTTTTCATAACACCAAAACAAACGAGGTAAAGGTAGCTTGAAAGAAAAAATCAGCGAAAGAAGTTACACGGCGACACGGTCAGGAGTGAAACCACCGGTGGAGGCCTTGTACTCAAAGCGGCAGAAGTAGTCCTCTGCCCCAACATTCTCGAGCTTAGTGTAGTTCTTGAAGGAGTGAACAACGCATTTTCCCTCGATAGTGTGTGCGCTCTGGACATCATAATGATCGGACAGAAAAAGCTCCTTTGCCCCGTGGAACTGTCGTCGACCGCCGATCGACTCTTCTGGTCGGTAATACCATCGAACCTTCACCTTCACGTTGTTACGGTGATCCGCCTCGATCTTCTCCACTCGCGCCACGTACGGAGGCTTGTCAGAGTCGGAAGGCCTCATCAACACGCAATCGCCCGCTGCAGAAACATCCATCATCACCATCCAAGAACAGAAAAGCATAGAATCCATCATCTCGATACAATAGAACAGAGGTGGACAAGGGAAGGGTAGGACCGATACATACGGCGCACGATCTTGTTCGTTCCCTTGATGGTGTAGGAATCGAGGTCCTTCTTCCCCGGCTTCGTCTTCGCCATCGATTACTGCCGCCGTCGAACTTCTCCTTCTCCAGTGAACCAAGCTCCAAGTCAAATCTCTCCCACACACTCAAGGCGCACTTGATCCACTTTCTATTTCGAACTTTCTCGGCGAATCCGCGGTGTTGGTGAGGAGAGCTCAGACACTGCGAATGGAGCTCCAACCCTAGCTTTTCTTGGAATAAATTACACTTTAACAGGATAGCTCAGTCTGAGCGCGTCCAAGAACAACAGTCTCTTGCCTCCAGCTTAGGATACCTTGTTCTTATTTTTTGTTGTGTGTATTTACATCTTCATTTATAATATTTCTATTCTTGATTGTGGATTGCTTCTTCACAATTTTTAATTAGGAAGTTAATTCAAATGAACTTCAAATGTGATTAAAAACAACATGTTCCAATATGATTCAAAATTGTTTGAAAAATTTTTTAATCATATTTGAATAATAATAAATGTTATACAAATTAATTTTAACATTTGAGAATTTATCTATAGCATAAGCAATTAAGTGCAATCCAAAAAATTTAGGGGCTTATTTGGGTGCAATGCTTATTTACATTAACTAGAATATAATAAATTCAATAAATCCATATTTATATTGATGGAGATGGTCATGACATAATAAATTATTAATCCACATCCCAATCGAACTTACCATATTTGCATTTATATCTAAAAAAGATCAAAGCTGGAAAAAATAAATTTAACCGTGCGATGGATTTATTTTTCATTTTTTTCAATGTTTGGTTGGATTTACGCTAAATTCATATTCCCTATTAAAACTATGCTCTCAAACACCTCCTAAATTGAATAATAGATATACACATTTTATAGTTGATTATAATTGATGTAGGACTCTTGGGTGTTGATCTGCTCGAGCAGAAGATCGATTCAAGCTCCCTTCTAATGGGGGGAGGGGGTGGCGTGCCCAATTTCCTGCCTATTCTCATACTTACCTTGTCCGTCCTCAATTTATCGCCTAATTATATATGTTGCTTGTTGAATACTAGCTAGTTTTGTCTCTTTTATTTCAGTTGAGCCTCTAAGGTGTTCTTCTCTGAGAGTTGTATTTGACGACGAGCGATGCTTTAGTTGTACCTCGCCCAAGGAGGTGACTATATCCATTCACTATACTCCATCATGTTGTCATTCCATGTCCCAAATTGTCCAGGTTATGATCGTAAGTCCCATTAGTCACCTCCATCACCAATTTCTCATCCATGTCAGTGTCTCACAACTAGTTGGTGATGTCCTGCAGCCTTGCTCATCGACCATCCAACCACTTTGTTTGTCCAGTTGATTGCAGGCTTAGTCGCTTCCTTCCAACGGTCGCCACAATTGTTCACGAGGCACCGCCATCTCACTGATCATCTTCCAATGTCGGTCTCCCTCCCTGTCGGTCACCCCTACATCCTCTAGCAGACCACCACCCCTATAGCTTTCCAATAGCTCCCGGGTTCACTCCCCGACACTTCCAACGATCGACCACTTCCAGGACCCCTTCCCAGCAGGCCATCGAGCTTATGTTAAGCACCTTGAGCTAAGTCGTCAATCTCACGACGTCACTCTGACAGCTCCCTCCACCGACTGAATATACGCATCCCATTCGNGAGCTTATGTTAAGCACCTTGAGCTAAGTCGTCAATCTCACGACGTCACTCTGACAGCTCCCTCCACCGACTAAATCTACGCATCTCATTTAAATGGGTTGTTTATGTCTTTTGTTGCTTCCTTTGTTTATTTATTTTTACACTCATCTTATTATTTGTTGGTATATATGTTGTGGTGTTATATGTCTGAGTCGTTCTTGTAATCATTTTAAAAACAATAGTAAATATATTTGTTTGAGTTGTGGTTTGTGTTAACTTCAGTATCATTTGATATTAGAGCTAGCCCAATCCTGATTTTAGCCTAAGGTTCCCTAGTATCCCCCCCCCCCCAAATCACCGAAGACACCCAAAAGAAATAATTTTTTTCCTCTTCTTTCCCCTCTTTTGATTGTCTTTTCCTTCTTTTTTATATCTTCTCCTTCCTTGATTTCCTTCTATCACCCTTCTAAATCAAACCCCAATCATGTTGTTCTGACAATACGCTCTAGACCCGACCCAAAAAGAAATACAATGGGAGATTTGTTGCTTGCAACATTGACTAGTCAATTTGGAAGTTGGGACCTAGGGTGGCACTACCATTGACCATGACCTCAAGATTCAAAGAGGATACTACGATGAAGATCTAAATTTGTTTCATCAAGAAGATGTCAGTGATGATGAATATCAAGCACGTATCAAAGAAGGCCACGAGATGAGTCTGTACTTAGCACACACTAGGACTTCAACATCAAGATGGAACTACTAGACTTTGACGGAAACATGAATCTTGATAAATATCATTGACTGGTTGTGAGCAATGGATCACATCTTTGAATATAAGGAAGTACCCAATAATAAGCGGGTTGAACTAGACCTAACAAGTTGAAGAAAAAGGCCTCGTTATGGAGGGGAAATCTACAGAGATAGAGAAAAAGGACTGTATTGATCACCAAGAGGGAAAAGTTTTATGCAAAATAAATACATGTCATCCCCTTATCACCAGGATATGTTCCTCAGACTCCACAACCTATGGTAACAAGATTTTTTGGTCAAAGTGTTCATGACAAATTTTGACCAATTACAAATGAAGTGCGAGTTAGTCAAGTAAGAGAAGCACTCGATTAAATATTACTTGCGGGCCTAAGGCTGTCATTAGCAACTTTGTTCAACTGCAGCCCTCTTGGAAGTTGGTCGATGTCTGGTCTTCAATGTAAAAAGCAGCAATAGTAGATCGTATCACAATCCTCCTTCCGACAACACTACACATTCAATCTATCTCCTATGACCACCCTTACCAATAGGACTACACTAAGAGCTAGAAAGATAGTGTCAGGGAGTGAGAATATCACCCCCAGCGGAACAAAATCAAAAAAGGGTTGTTCATGTGGGAATGTATATGCCTTGAAGTGTTTTAGGTGTCACATTTATTGTCACATCACCGCCAATAGTCCCACAAGCCAAGTTATCTCATTCATGCAATAATGCATCGTAGAGGAAGTAGAGGAAGTAAAGTCGAAGGATAGATAAGAAGAGGCACTTCAATTTTTGGGAGACAAATAGGGTTGTAAACAAGCCGAGCTTGAGCAAGCTCAGGCTTGGCTCGTGTTCGGCTCGTTCGCAATTGTTTGTGTTCGAAATCGGCTTGTGTTCGAAATCAGCTCGTGTTCGAAAATGGCTCATGAACAGTGGGTTCGTGTTTGAGTCTATTTAAATATCTGTGTTCGTGTTCGGCTTGAAATTGGCTCGTTAAAATTAAACNTCACCTCCATCACCAATTTCTCATCCATGTCAGTGTCTCACAACTAGTTGGTGATGTCCTGCAGCCTTGCTCGTCGACCATCCAACCACTTTGTTTGTCCAGTTGATTGCAGGCTTGGTCGCTTCCTTCCAACGGCNAATTTGCATGTTGTCCCCGCCCTTATGGTACCCAAGAAGGATGGTTAATGACTGATGTGCATCAATAGTTTAGTCATTAACAAAATTATCATCACGTATCAATTTCTCATATCGCGCCTGAATGATATGTTAGATCGGTTACACCGAGCTATCGTCTTCTTTAGATTTGACTTGCATGGTGGATACTTCTATATAAAAATGTGATCGGGAGAGGTAGAAGATTGCATTCAAGACAAGTGAAAGTCTCTAAGAGTGGGTAGTTATGTCTTTTGGTGTATCCAATGCACCCATCACTTCTATGTGATTGATGAATCAAGTGTTTCAAGACAACACTGAGAATTTTTTGGTAGTTTTTTTACAACATTTTGATTTATAATAAATAAAAAATAAATAATTTTAACACTTTCAGGCAGTATTTGAGGTATTACAAGTTGAACAATTATACACCCATCCAGNTTATTTTTTATATAAATAATTATATAATTTTTTTTATTTCGAGCTAAAACGAGTCGAACACGAGCGAACAAAAAGTGGTTCGTGTTCGGCTCGTTTATAATTCAAGTTTTAAAAATTTATTTGTGTTCGACTCATTTACTTAACGAACGAGCCGAACACGAGCTGTTTGCGAACAACGAGCTTTTTTGACAGCCTTAGAGACAGAGGTGAAATGTTGGCCATATGGAGGATCCTACAATCATAACCAAAAAGAGAACTGTCACAGCTGAGGCACAACATCACTTAAACCACATGTATCGTAAAAGACAAAGTATGTAGTTTGATCATTGATGGTGAAGGTTGTGAAACCGGCATGTTCACACTAATCATGAAAAAGTTGGGATTTGCAACACAAAAATATCTGTGACCACATAATCTCACCTGGCGAAGAAAGGGGAAATGACGTATGTGTAGATCAGCAATGCTTAATCAAATTCTCAATCGAAGATCAACTATGGGAACAAGTTTGGGACAATGTGGTTTTGATAGATGTATGTCACATTCAACTAGGGAGGTCATTGCAGTTTGATCGTAAAACTTAGCATAACAACTTCAAGAATGCCTACTAGTTTAAGAAGCACGAGAAGCGTAACACGTTATTGCCTATTACTGATGCAAAAGGCGTGATTGACATCGAAGATGTGTTAGTCACACAAGCCACATTCATGCAATCCATTTGAGATGTGTTGATGACACGTGCACTAGTCCTCCTAGAAGGAAAAAATTAGGAGAGCGAGATACTTGTATGTTTACAACCACTAATACACAACTTACAAGACTTGAAGACTGATAGCCTTCCCAATGAATTATTATCATAAAAGGACATTTAACATGCCATATACCTCATATTGTTATCAGTGTTAGCAAATTGACCCCGCCTACAAATTGCAACCCATGAAATACGAGGAACTACAACGTCAGGTGCATGATCTTGTAACAAGAGGAATAGTTTAAGAGAGCAGTAATTTGCATGTTGTCCCCGCCCTTATGGTACCCAAGAAGGATGGTTAATGACTGATGTGCATCAATAGTTTATTCATTAACAAAATTATCATCACGTATCAATTTCTCATATCGCGCCTGGATGATATGCTAGATCGGTTACACCGAGCTATCGTCTTCTTTAGATTTGACTTGCATGGTGGATACTTCTAGATAAAAATGTGATCGGGAGAGGTAGAAGATTGCATTCAAGACAAGTGAAAGTCTCTAAGAGTGGACAGTTATGTCTTTTGGTGTATCCAATGCACCCATCACTTCTATGTCATTGATGAATCAAGTGTTTTAGGACAACATTGAGAATTTTTTGGTAGTTTTTTTTACAACATTTTGATTTATAATAAATAAAAAATGAATCATTTTAACACTTTTAGGCAGTATTTGAGGTATTACAAGTTGAACAATTGTACACCCATCCAAAGAAAACCCACTTCATCATAAGCTAAGTATACTTTTTGGGTCATATAATATCTTGCACAGGCATTCATACGGACCTGACGAATATCATGACAATTTTAAGTTGTACTGTGCCACAGACATTCACAATGCTATGATAATTTTTGGACCTTGCCTCCTTCTACCAGAGATTCATAAAAAACATTAGCATTATCACTGTCACCTAACAAAACTGTTGAAATAAAAAAGTTCACTTGAACAACCACAAATTAGACAAACTTTGACACACTAAAGGAAAAGGTGACTTGAGCACCAGTTCTAGTCCTGCCATATTTTAACCAGCAATTTAAAGTCGAGTGTGATGCATCCGACGTGGGAATTGGAGCAGTGCTAAGTCAAGAAGGTCACCTCATTGCCTTTTTCAATGAAAAGATGAATGACACATGAATAAAGTAATCAACCTATTACAAAGAGTTTTGTGTCATCATTAGAGCCCCGGAGCACTGGAGTTATTGTCTGCCGATAAGCAAGCTCACACAATTCACCAATAATGCAACACTCCCCCTAGGTGATCGCAATGGCTTTGCCTAAAATCAAGTGTGGTATCCACTAGTTTGGTGAAATCGTAGCCCTCCAGATTATTATGTTTCAAATAACCACAANGTGCCACAGACATTCACAATGCTATGATAATTTTTGGACCTTGCCTCCTTCTACCAGAGATTCATAAAAAACTTTAGCATTATCACTGTCACCTAACAAAACTGTTGAAATAAAAAAAGTTCACTTGAACAACCACAAATTAGACAAACTTTGACACACTAAAGGAAAAGGTGACTTGAGCACTAGTTCTAGTCCTGCCAGATTTTAACCAGCAATTTGAAGTCAAGTGTGATGCATCCGACGTGGGAATTGGAGCAGTACTAAGTCAAGGAGGTCACCTCATTACCTTTTTCAATGAAAAGATGAATGACACATGAATAAAGTAATCAACCTATTACAAAGAGTTTTGTGTCATCATTAGAGCCCCGGAGCACTGGAGTTATTGTCTGCCGATAAGCAAGCTCACACAATTCACCAATAATGCAACACTCCCCCTAGGTGATCGCAATGACTTTGCCTAAAATCAAGTGTGGTATCCACTAGTTTGGTGAAATCGTAGCCCTCCAGGTTATTATGTTTCAAATAACCACAGNTGGTGAAATCGTAGCCCTCCAGATTATTATGTTTCAAATAACCACAAACATACAAATTTTTAAATTTCAATATTTATTATGTGACCAATATGACAAATAATATGAATATTTTAAACATTAATACAATATGAAAGGGATGTGTTGCAATTGACCAGAATAATAAGCAAGAAAGCAATCGTCAAAACAAAAAAAAAACCATAGTCAAGGCAAATAAATTCACATGATGAAATATTAAAGAATTATACAACAAGTACACAATCATATAAACAAATCACAAAGCATCAAGTTACCTAAAAAATCCAATAGGAAAAAATGTTTTATTATGCAAAAGCAATGACATTATGATCGCGATCACAAAACTTAAAGAAAATGCAACACAACATGAATGTCCCATTATAGTGGAGCAGGACCAACAACAACATTGAGGTGAGGTGGTTTATGGCAGTGGATGACAAGTAATGTAGTGCAGGANATATTTTAAACATTAATACAATATGAAAGGGATGTGTTGCAATTGACCAGAATAATAAGCAAGAAAGCAATCATCATAACAACAAAAACCATAGTCAAGGCAAATAAATTCACATGATGAAATATTAAAGAATTATACAACAACTACACAATCATATAAACAAAGCACAAGGCGTCAAGTTACCTAAAAAATCCAATAGGAAAAAATGTTTTATTATGCAAAAGCAATGACATTGTGATCACGATCACAAAACTTAAAGAAAATGCAACACAACATGAATGTCCCATTATAGTGGAGCAGGACCAACGACAACATTGAGGTGAGGTGGTTTATGGTAGTGGATGACAAGTAATGTAGTGCAGGTAGGGAGGTGGTAGGTGGGAGAAAGATGTGATTGGGAGATTGAGGGATAATTTGAAAGGAGAGGGCTAAAAGCAAGGGGCGGTAAACTCACTGTTGGGTGAGGGGGGTAAGTGATGGGAGGAGGGGTAGGGGTTGGATAGGAAGTTGGATGCTGGAAATAATAGGGTATGGGTTGTAAGTGAAATTTTAGGAGGGTGATAAGTTGGTGACTGTGCATAAGGGGGTGCTGACAAGGTCTGTGGTAGAAGAGACAAAGGATAGAAGTTTNGGTTGGATAGGAAGTTGGATGCTGGAAATAATAGGGTATGGGTTGTAAGTGAAATTTTAGGAGGGTGATAAGCTGGTGACTGTGCATAAGGGGGTGCCGACAAGGTCTGTGATAGAAGAGAGAAAGGGAAGAAGTTGGTGGTCGGCGGATGTGAGCAGGACATACGACATTAGGGAGAAAGGGGGGATGGGTTACGTAAACCTACTAGAAGGCCCATACGAGTGCGACAATAAGTAGAAAAGGGAAGGATACATACCATCACATGAAGAGTTACATCCGAAGCACTTTCTCATCGTCTGATGGATCCTACAGGAGAAAATAGGATATCAAAGACTGTTCTAGTAGAAATCTCAAAGCAAAACTGAACTCTAACAACATAAAATAACATATATATGATTAAAAACTAGCATGGGGAGGCCCCTCCCTCTGGGCGACAACTCAAGCCTCCCCATAAGAGTTAGTCAACCCTATAGCCCCTTGACTAAATCGATTCAGTTGTTCTCTAGTCAGTTCAATCCTTAGAGAGTCTCATGTCAGTCTCACAGAATTGGAGGAGTTTTGACCTTATTTGTCAAAGCTTTTAATTATTCTCTGCAGTTCGAGAAGCACCTACATCTCACCAACGGCCGTACCATCCCTCAAGACACCCCAAGNTTGTGGTCGGCGGATGTGAGCAGGACATACGACATTAGGGAGAAAGGGGGGATGGGTTACGTAAACCTACTAAAATGCCCATACGAGTACGACGATAAGTAAAAAAGGGAAGGATACATACCATCGCATGAAGAGCTACATCCGAAGCACTTTCTCATCGTCCGATGGATTCTACAGAAGAAAATGGGATATCAAAAACTGTTCTAGTAGAAATCTCAAAGCAAAATTGAACTCTAACAACATAAAATAACATATATATGATTAAAAACTAGCATGGGGAGGCCCCTCCCTCTGGGCGACAACTCAAGCCTCCCCATAAGAGCCAGTCAACCCTATAGCCCCTTAACTAAATCGATTTAGTTGTTCTCTAGTCAGTTCAATCCTTAGAGAGTCAGTCTCACAGAATTGGAGGAGTTTTGACCTTATTTGTCAAAGCTTTTAATTATTCTCTACAGTTTGAGAAGCACCTACGTCTCACCAACGGCCGTACCATCCCTCAAGACACCCAAGAAATTTTTTTTTGCTTACTATCAAACATTCATATCGACTCAATTTTATGGGAGCTCACTATTGATCTGAAATGAGTCTGTGTGTCACATGTATATTTTTGAATCCTCTCAGTAATTCAAAGTTTGCTCAACCTAATCTGAACTGAAGTTAACATGTGTCTTCCCAAAATGTGGTGGCCATGATGATACGGTATTGAACATGATGTTCTAAATGCTTTTAATAGTGATTGTCCCGTGCTTGACATTGGTGTCTAAGTCCTTTCATCTTCTATCATCACAAACTTTAATCTCATAGAGTCTTATTGGTTGATAAGGGCATCTGTAATCTCAGACTCCATATAAAGTAGAAATAAGGTAGACTTTACATCTTTGATGAAGGAGTATGTGTTCTTGTACCCATCACATTGAGTATTAAGGTCACATCATTATGGTCTCCTCAACAAAAGATGATAAACATCCATGGGTACCACATTACACCATACTTGATTTTGTAATCGGCTTCCATAAAAAAATCCACAAAACACCTTCTACCAGTGTTGTCCCTATTCTTCTTCTTTAACCATGTAATAAAATATGTCATGGAATGCCTCTGAGCCACGGGCTTTATTTCTCTACCATTTACATGTACACCACATTCTTACTGCTCCCTATATCGATAAAGAGACTACATATCCTTTCATCTATAGTGAAACAAGTGTATGATATGTCACGGTACTCCTTCATCTTCTTGATGTAGGACCCGACGACCACGAGCACCTCGATCATATCCAACAAAAAATGACGCACCTCATTCTATTCTTTAGTTGCTTCTTCATTGTTGACTTTTTTTGCCGCCCCTCACTTGATAAAGGACACAACTTGACTTGTCGAGAAATTAAAGAGGATGTGCCCAAATCTATTGCATCTAAAGCACATCAGGTTGAAATTGTAATGGACGTGTTGCTCTTTCTGGACTTCTTCTCACTCTGAGTGGCTTTGTTCTTATTCTGATTCATATTCTTAACTACTCGAGACATGCACTTGCTAATTTCTCCCAATGTGGGTAGTTGTTGACCGCTCTATTTATGCTATCCATCATATTTCAATTTTATAGTTTGGACTTCTCCTAGTGACCAACAATGTTGTTGCTGCACAACGTTACTGCTAGTAGACTTCAAACCCCACCCCCTATATATCAAACTATGAAATATTTCACTGGCTCGACCAACTTACACTTCATCTGCAACTTGTCAAATTGTGCCGCGAACTCCCCTCCTAATAGGTTTATTTACTACNTTTTAAAGTTTATCTTTGGTCGAACTATTAGTACCTAGAGAATTATTATGTAAGTCCAAACAATACAAAACATCCATTCAACTGCAATTATGCTAGTAAGGATATTAAAATTAATTTGGTATCAAGTAATATTTCATAACATGTACAAAACNATCATGCAAAAGCAATGTGATCACAATCACAACCTCAAAATATAAATAAAATGCAACACAACACGACACAATATTCTGTTATGTCGAAGTAGAACCAACAAGGGAGTAGAGGTGAGAAGGGTTGTGGTAGTGGATAACAAGGGATGTAATATATGTAGGGAGGTTGTAGGTGGCAGAAAGAAGTGGTTGGGAGGTTGGGGGTTAAGTAGTTGAAGAGGAAGGAAAGTTGGTGTTTGGTTGGAAGGAGGGGAATGAAAGCAAGGGTTTTATATAGTAGATAATGATGAGTGGCAGGCCCCTCCTTTTGACCTGCAACATCCCCTTGGCTGAAACAGTCCAGCTGCTCCCCAACTGGTTCAACGCTCAGGGAGCCCGACAACATTACCTGATAAGATAATCAATAGTCAAATATAAAAAACAATGATAACATTCATAACAACAAAAAGAATAATACACAATCATTACTTTGAGAGAAGTTATATAAGTTTTAAAGTTTATCTTTGGTCGAACTATTAGTACCTAGAGAATTATTATGTAAGTCCAAACAATACAAAACATCCATTCAACTGCAATTATGCTAGTAAGGATATTAAAATTAATTTGGTATCAAGTAATATTTCATAACATGTACAAAACCATAATCAAATAAATAATTACTATTATTATTACACAAAGGATTGGAGAATTACTTGAAAATAACTCTATTTCAGCTTAATGAGTGTACTGGACAAAAGAGGGAAATAAACAATCTAATTGATTTCAAATTAAAAATAACATTATTTTAAGAAGAAAGTAGAAGCAAGGAGGAGGAGAGAACCCACATTGGCCTAAGTGACATTGAGTAATATGACAACAAAAGAGGATAGGTAGCTGCAAGTTTGAAGGAAGAAGAAAACGAGGAAGGTGATAGATGCAAGGGTTGTAGGAAGAAGAAAGAACACTCGATTGAAGATGATTTACAGCTACAGGACGTAGTTCTACTACAACTTGTCCGATGCCTTAACTGTCGACCCTCTTTAATTGAGAAAGTATGCAGTTGAGGAGTTGTTGCTTATGAACAAATACAGAAGAAATTGCTAAATATGTTGATCATGAAGACAATGACGAGGAATTGAGAAGTCACACATCTCTAAACAGGGAATGCGGCAAGAGAGAAAGCAAGGGAAACTCACGTGATTTGAGATGCGGCTGATTGCGAGGAAAGAAGGAAAATGGATCACAAAATTCTCATAATTCGATACAGATGGAGGCGACAATGGAGGAAGTGCAGGAAATAAAAGGTTCGGCACTCTCACTCATACCAATTTGCAATATATCATTTGATATTACGATAATAAGTTCAGTCTTTTCTATCACAACTGTTATAATATGACATAAATTTAATCTTAGATTGAAGTCAAATCAGTTCGAGATTGAATGATTAACCACCCTACTTATAATTGATCTTCGATTTGATCCACGCTAAAAATTATTTGTTGAAATTTTAGGGTTCAACTGGCAAACTAAGGAACCGATTCAGTGAAATGTCTAGATTAGAATATTTTTTACTGTAGTAAAAAAATAATCTCATTACATTATCATTATTATTATATTATGTAAATTATTAAAATTATATTAAAATTTATTAATCGTAATGCGTTCATTCTTCTTCCAATTCGATGTAGCGTCTGATTTTCACAAGCTTCAGGTCGTCATTCTTCTCAATTTGTAGCCACTGAACTTCATCGTCTTCCTCTTCTGCGTAATCTCAAATCCTCTCTCCGCAAGATATAATCTATATCTATGACAACGGCTTTCCTTCGTCCGCCATCTCTCACTAGTTGGCCGGCGTCTCCCTTTCCCCAATACAGCTCTCTCTCTCTCACTCTCACCCCTTCCCCTTCCTCTCCGTAAGACACATTTATTACAGTTTCAAAACATTATCTAAGTTTATGATAGGATTGAACAAACATGGTTGTAGGGGAAGAAGACGTGTTCCAATTCGAAAATGCTGCAGTCGTGCTTCATCCGCCTCTTTATCGCCCCTCTGTAAAGCTGGTTCTTTGAGGCGGGATGTGGTTTTACTTGGTTGTTGTTCGGCTATGACTGTCATCTTTCCAATTTCTAGTAAGAGATAAACATCTATTTTCTCATACGCTTTCTATGATGCCAAGGTTTTGGTTTATATGATTTTCTCTGCCGGGTTTTAATAGGATTCTGGCCAGTTTGATTTATGGCCGAGCATCTCATGCTTGAATCTGTTTTGCTTGGTTGACTTGTGATGTCATGTTGAGTTTTATATAATGCAGATTAAACGTTTGAATGAGATAATTGTTCATGCATTTCTGCTTCAAGGGCATCTAGGGTTTATCAAAAGATAAAAGATAGTTCTCATGCAATCCCCTTGATGATGAAAAGAATGTTGTTTGATATTAAAATTGGTTTTCTAATTCTTTGTCTTCAAATTTGTACCTAAACAATAATGGGAAGAAAAAAATATGGTATTGATTAATATGATTTCAGTCAGGAGCGATCAATAGGGCCTTTATGCTTTTGGAAGAACTCATTTGTTTGTATTTTTTGCTCTATATTATGAGGGAATGTATTTTTTGATAAGGGTAGCGGAAGAGCGGAACTAAAACCAAATAAGTGCGTGAAAGTATCAAGACCAAATAAGTAGCCGAAAATCCATGAAGATGTAGAAATAGCTCTCTTATGGTGATGTCATCATGGTATAGCAGTATATGCTGTAAAATATACTATTGTTATATAGACATCCAAATGTAGACAACTGGAGGAGTGAAATGCCTTTGTAGTAACTAGTCAGACAACAACTTGTGCTGCAGCAGAGAATTGCCACCGATACGTAAGATTCATCAAAATCACACAAGGAATCAATATCAACCAAAAACCATAATTGAAGCATTACAAATAAACTATCTGGTTGGAATCCTAACTGAAATATAAAGGACTTATTGTTGAATCCCAAAGGCTGTGACAAAGCTAGAATTATCATCTGGAGAGCAACCATGTGATCATGAGAAATAACCAATCACAACACACAAAAAACAAAATATAGCCCATGTCATCTTTCAATCATACTAACAACATTGATAGGATGACATCGACTTGTAAAGAAGTTCAAGTACTCTGCCTAAGGGTGGCACCATTACTTGAATCTCAAGAATTAAAGCCATATAAGATGTAATATTGAGTTAACCTGAAGAAGGTGAGGTTGAAACAACTGTTCAATGGGTTTGAATCGGATGAACTTATAAACATTAAAATTATCTTTTTATCATTGAAATGATCTAACAATGATCGAATAATATAATTTTACTAATTTAATATATAATATTATAATTTAGGATAATTTACTCTAATAGTTTGAAAATGGTTCTAAATAAAAAATTCTGAACATGATATTTTATTTATTTTCTTAATTTTAATTTAAATATTTTTTTAGCCACCCAATTAAATAAAAATGGCAAAAAATTAATCAATATTAGAAAAATCCAGTTCATAAAAAATTTGCCTGGTTTACCGATTCATCTGTTTAATTGTGGTATTGGCCTATTTTGTGCGAAAAGGTTGGACTTGGATTGAATTGATCAGAGGACTGATTTATGGTCGAATTTGTTGTATCAACATACCTGTTCGAATTTTTAAANGGGGGGGGGTGTGTGGGGGAGTGCATTTCTACTCTATTTCACAAGTGATTTATGATAATAATTGGTTTAATTAAGAATCCTATAGATCAAATTACAACGAGAAGTTGTAGCTATTGGGAGAAAGTTTCAACTATTGAGATGATGGAACAACAATAAATCTCAGTCAACTTATCAATAGACCCTTACAAAATCTTCATTTAAGGTTTTTGGATCAATACCCAATTATTGGACACTTGATTCCTTGAGTCTTGGAACATGTTCACGATTTTTAGAACAAGTTTTATTTGCCTTGGGAAAAATGTGGAATGAAAGAGCTCCCATCCACTGATAGTGAGAAGAACCTGACTCCAGGCCATCGGGCTAGTTAAATTTCTAACAAGGCCATTCCATTGACAAGAAGTTCTACCAGACTCNCAATTATTGGACACTTGATTCCTTGAGTCTTGGAACATGTTCACGATTTTTAGAACAAGTTTTATTTGCCTTAGGAAAAATGTGGAATGAAAGAGCTCCCATCCACTGATAGTGAGAAGAACCTGACTTCAGGCCATGGGGCTAGTTAAATTTCTAACAAGGCCATTCCATTGACAACAAGTTCTACCAGACTTGAAGGTACATTAAAGGAGCTTGATGGGATGATTCAATAGTTTGCGGCCTCACAACAATTAGGAACTATGTCAAGTTGTGGTATTTTGCTTACCCTTATGAGATGTCATAGTGATATAGACACCATACTAGNTGATGGGATGATTCAATAGTTTGCGGCCTCACAACAATTAGGAACTATGTCAAGTTGTGGTATTTTGCTTACTAGANTCGTAAAATATATTTTATCATGCAAAAGCAATGTGATCACAATCACAACCTCAAAATATAAATAAAATGCAAAACAACATGACACAATGTTCTGTTATGTCGAAGTAGAACCAACAAGGGAGTAGAGGTGAGGAGGGTTGTGGTAGTGGCTAACAAGGGATGTAATATATGTAGGGAGGTTGTAGGTGGGAGAAAGAAGTGGTTGGGAGGTTGGGGGTTAAGTAGTTGAAGAGGAAGGAAAGTTGGTGTTTGGTTGGAAGGAGGGGAATGAAAGCAAGGGTTTTATATAGTAGATAATGATGAGTGGCAGGCCCCTCCTTTCGACCTGCAACTCTAACCTCGAAAGCAGAGTTGATAAGCCCAACATCCCCTTGGCTGAAACAGTGCAGCTGCTCCCCAACTGGTTCAACGCTCAGGGAGCCCGACAACATTACCTGATAAGATAATCAATAATCAAATATAAAAAACAATGATAACATTCATAACAACAAAAAGAATAATACACAATCATTACTTTGAGAGAAGTTATATAAGTTTTTAAATTTATCTTTGGTCGAACTATTAGTACCTAGAGAATTATTATGTAAGTCCAAACAATACAAAACAACCATTCAACTGCAATTATGCCAGTAAGGATATTAAAATTAATTTGTTATCAAGTAATATTTCATAACATGTACAAAATCATAATCAAATAAATAATTACTATTATTATTACACAAAGGATTGGAGAATTACTTGAAAATAACTCTATTTCAGCTTAATGAGTGTACTGGACAAAAGAGGGAAATAAACAATCTAATTGATTTCAAATTAAAAATAACATTATTTTAAGAAGAAAGTAGAAGCAAGGAGGAGGAGAGAACCCACATTGGCCTAAGTGACATTGAGTAATATGACAACAAAAGAGGAT
>JXCR01096556.1:29443-41225 GCA_002079205.1 Phalaenopsis hybrid cultivar | reverse complement strand
CCTCATTGTACTGGAGTTCCTCTTCAGCTAGATTAGAAAGTTGATCTCTTTAAGGCCCAATACTTGTGCTGTTTTACAAGCTTGTATGGAAAATAACCCCGCTAGGAGAGCAAAAGATTCAAAAGCAGCAATTAAAAAGTTGTCAAATATTTTCTTGAGTATGATTACAACCATATATCCAAGAAAATATACGGTCCATTACGACTTACGCCATAGTCTCGAGAAACGCAAAACATCTCTGACACCTCATTTAGGCTTAATTGATCCCTGGAGAGCTCGATTCGGCCTCTTCCATTTGAGGCTACAGTCGTCAAGCAAAAGCTTCAACTTGCAGCCACAGATAGGTCAAAAATCCTTGGTTGATTTTCTTTGATCTCTTCCCTAACAGGTTACGGTCGTCAAGCAAAAGCTTCGACCAACAACCTAGGATAGGTCAACCATCCTTAGTGGATTTCATATAAATTTGTTCATTACAGATTAATACCGTCAAGCATCTCTGATTATACAACTCAGAATTGGTCTTGCATCCTTATTAGATTCTCCTTTCAACCATGCTCCTGAAAGTGAAGCTCAAGAGACAAGACTCAATGAAAAGCTACCATTCCCCTAGAAGACAAGCCCAAGAGGAAAATCTTGATAAGATGCTAGCAGTGGACAGGGTCTTCACTAGAAATACTCCATGAGAGAAAGTGGTTGACAGGGTCTCTACTCGAAGGCCTCAGAAGGCTACAAACCACATAAGATATCAGTTAAAGCTCCTATAAGGCATAAGTCCAAGGGGGCACAATCTCGGAAGGCTTGAATCACAAAAGCCTCAGAAGCAACATAAAAAATGTACAAAGAAGTACATTATCATCATCTATAAATGTTACATCAGATGATTACAAAAACTAAAAATACAAACATAAGAGTTATAATAGATCAGCTCATCTTCGAGCAGAGTCGGCATCGCCTCCTCAAAATTCCAGTACTTTTGATGATCGTCAGGAGGTCTTCAGATATTGCTACCACATAAGCATGAAAATCTTCCCCTCAAAGCGTAATTGGAAAACTACAACATTTCTTCATCAGCCACAAAAAACTCCGCAACGAGAAAGAAAATACCGTTGCTTACCTACTATGCAGAACGAGGGTGACTTTCCTCTTTGCCTTAACTCTGCACCACAACTCTGTATCGCAACTCGATACCACAACTCTGCGCCGTAACTCGGCACCGCAATTCTACACTACAACTCGATTCCCAACTCTGCACCGCAACTCGATACCACAACTCTGCACCGCAACTCGGCATCGCAACTTTGCACCGT
Source organism: Phalaenopsis hybrid cultivar (assembly GCA_002079205.1). NCBI lineage: Eukaryota > Viridiplantae > Streptophyta > Magnoliopsida > Asparagales > Orchidaceae > Phalaenopsis > Phalaenopsis hybrid cultivar. Next base: position 39,918 of record JXCR01096556.1, on the reverse strand, counting down.
AGCTCGATACCACAACTCTGCACCGTAGCTCGGTACCTCAACTCAGCACTGTAGCTTGTCACCACAACTCTGCACCGCAACTCGACACCACAACTCTTTGCCGCAACTTTGCACTGCAACTCTTAACCGCTGTACAGAATGATTTTCTTCTGAAAATCCTGAATCAGCTGAGGACTTCATCCCTACCTTCTTTCATTACATTANTTTCATATAAATTTGTTCATTACAGATTAATACCGTCAAGCATCTCTGATTATACAACTCAGAATTGGTCTTGCATCCTTATTAGATTCTCCTTTCAACCATGCTCCTGAAAGTGAAGCTCAAGAGACAAGACTCAATGAAAAGCTACCATTCCCCTAGAAGACAAGCCCAAGAGGCAAATCTTGATAAGATGCTAGCAGTGGACAGAGTCTTCACTAGAAATACTCCATGAGAGAAAGTGGTTGACAGGGTCTCTACTCGAAGACCTCAGAAGGCTACAAACCACATAAGATATCAGTTAAAGCTCCTATAAGGCATAAGTCCAAGGGGGCACAATCTCGGAAGGCTTGAATCACAAAAGCCTCAGAAGCAACATAAAAAATGTACAAAGAAGTACATTATCATCATCTATAAATNGATATTGATATTTTCGGATGATAAAAATGGTCTCGCCCGAAAATAGGGGGCAACTGATACGCCACTAACAAATCTTCATCTTTCAACACGAATCTCGAGGCATGACACGAATCTCAAGATGATATTTTAACCATGAAACATTCAAATCTTGATAAAAAGTCATCCTGAGCTCTGATTTCAGTAAAATTATAATGAAACTGACCGGCTTGATGAGACGGACCTAATGATATAAAAACTAGCCAAATCCGAGTCAAATTAAGCCCAGATTAACGCATTGAACTACACTCAAATGATTTCCGACACATCTGAAAGATCAAAGGGTTGTCAAATATGACAAGTTCATACTCGAATCGAGCGGCTCGACAAGAGGAATCCAACAAGCCTAAGATCACTCAATTTTGACATCATTAAGACACTCAAATGTCTAGTAAACGCCGTATGATCAAGGGAAGCTCTCCAGATCGTCTGATCAAAATGATTCATAGTCCTGCATTAATTGCACCCAGAACACTATAAATAGAGCACCATCCCTCTCATGAGAGGGAGCTGAAGTCTAGAGAGAGTTTGAAACCTTGAGGAGAAGTTGTAGTTCAGCATCATCGCCGATCGTCGTCGAACACCGCCGACCTTCGTCGTCGAACACCGCCAATCTCCACCGTCGACCACTGCAGATCGCAGTCAACCATCGCCGACCGCCGAAGACCATCACCGATCATCGTCGACCTCCGCCAACCGTCATTAATCACCACCAACCACACACTGTCAGTCAACGCCGTAATCTGAAAAATATAGTTATAATTTTCCGTCTGTGGGATGAGAGATTTCTGTAATCATCAATCAATAGTGGATTTTCGCAACTGAGCCAGACCCCGTTGTTTTTCTCTTTATGGGCTTTACACGTAAAAACTTATGGAGTTGTCACTCTTTTTTCTTTTTCATCTGAGTATGTACTGAATTCTCGTACAACGCTAAGAAGATAATCGTTAATCTACCGCCGCAAATTTTCTGGCACGCGTCAGTTTAGCGCCGTCTGTGGAAAACAAAGTTTTGTTGCATCTATTACCTTATTATGAATCTTAGTGATTGATTTCATCAAAGTCGTTCCAAATATGGAATGTTTTTTGAGGCTTCCGTCAATGAAGGATAGTGGTCGCTTGCATGACCCAAAAAGCTACTATGCTTATTGTTGGGACGATATGTAAGATATTGAAGGGTTCCAACATCATAGAAGCTTCAAAGAAGAACTCGTAAGGTCTTGAAAGCTTAAAGAATTTGGTTTTCCATAAGTGATAACTAAAAGATTTTTTTTTTAAACTGAATTCGCTAGTTCCTGCTCAAACTATTCATATTGCATATGCCATCTATCCAAGAGATAGATCAAAAGGTTTTCTCCTATTGAGTCTCAAGTGATAGTCATTATGCTATGTAAACTCAACAAGTTCTTTTCAGTCATTGATGGTTAACTTATTGTTGATTACATTAATTGATGCTAACTTGCATGAAAATGGAAATTTGTATGATAAAGCAATCATTGTCTCAAAACTAATCTCAAACTTTTAAATTAGGAATAAATCAACAAACACTAGGAGTTTTGTAAACATCCTCTTTATAGGTGTTTATGAGAAAATAAATTTTGGAAATTTTCATCTTGCCACTACAATAGGGCTACTTTTAATTTTTTTTAAAGAGAAAAAAGAAACTTTGGGAGTTCTCACCCTATCTAGTATTTGGAATGAATTATAGAGAAAATTCACTATCATGGCCAATTTTGTCATGATTAATGCATCAACTGATTACAATGCCATCTTGTTTGGCCATCACTAAATATTATTGGGCCAGTATCTCACCTCTCATGTTTACATAATGTTTTAAGGGGGAAGACAAGTGGTGACCAATAGATGTAATTTGCTACATTTAAGTACATGTTATTTAAAAGTCATGGGGAATGTCAAAGAAGAAAATCTCTAACTTCATGAAGCATTAGTTTAGAAACTACTAAAGATATTGATGAAGTCACCACTAAAGAAGGGGATTCATGCGTGCCATTTTGTTTGAGAATGACTTATGATGCCAAGTGGTATGGCAAATTGATCTTCACTCTTCATGTATACCATGATGTGTTTGCTTAGTTTATAGGGTGATGTGAGGAGTAAATGTAGATGTTACCATTCACAGATTTAACATTAAATCAAGAGCTTGATCAACCAAGCAAATAATAAAAAAAAAGGTCAACCACTAATATCCCATTAGACCCAATTCACGAAAGTGCAAAAAAAAAAAACACGTGTTTGGCTTCCTTGAAAAAATCAATTACCTAAACTAGATTGTGAATGTAGTTAAGGTGCAAAAATCAAGTGGAAAATAACACATATATGTAGATTTTACTAACCTAAACTTGGCCTTTCCAAAAGATAGTTGTTCATTATCTTAGATTAATACTATAGTCAACTCTATAGCTATATATTTTGTGATAAGCATTCTTGATGCATTTGTTCGCTACTATCAAATCAAAACGAACTCGCTGGATTGTAAAAATTTATATTTATTACTACGGATATGCTTTATTAGTACGAAGTAATTCTTTACGCTTAAAAAAGTTGGGGTTACTTACTGGAGAATGGTGGATATAATTTCTAAAGGTAAAGCAATGAAGAACCTTGAAATGCATATTAATGATTTTCTAATTAAAAACAAAGCACTTGAATAATATATTTTTGATTTAAAAGAAGTATTTGATACTTGAAAAAAAAATCAATATGAAGCTCAATCCATTGAAATGTAGTTATGGACTTAGGTTTGAAATTTTATTTTCATATTCATTCTAGAAAAGTGTTAAAATGAGTCCTAAGAAGGTGAAGGATATTATGGTGATGTTGTCTCCCAGAAAAGTAAATGTGCTGCAAAATTAGCAGGTTGAATTGCTAGCTTGAACCAAATTAACTCTAAATTTGGTGAGGCTTAGCCTTTTTCAACATTTTAAGAAAAGTGAAAAACATTTCCTAAGATGAACCTGTCGGCCATCATTACCGTGTAAAAGGGTGGCTTGATTTAATTTAATTTATATATATAATTTTAGTACGTAAACTTAATTTTTTAATTTGAATCTGAACTCAATTATTTAATCGAGACCAAATTGTTTCATACGGACACCGTATGCAGAGATGTATGTGATATCAGATATCCATTGTCGATCACCATTATCAATTTTTTTTTTAAAAAAATTTAAAAGTGAGGCCCACTCTAATACATTTTTTCGATAATTGACGGTGGAGATCGGACACCGTATGCGATCAATATGAAATAATTTTTCGTATAATAGGAATGTGTCGTGGGTAAATATGGCTCCCGAGCTGTACANTATATATATATATATATATATATATATATATATATATATATATATATATATATATATATATATAATTTTAGTAAGTAAACTTAAAATTTGAATTTGAAATCAATTATTTAATCGAGCCGAAACTCAAGCTTAAAGTTACTCTCAACTCCGCTCCACTATAAGAAAATATTTCGTTCGGACATTTCCCACCGTATAATAAGAGAAATTATTTCATACAGACATCGCATGCAGAGATGCATGCAATGTCAGATTTCCACCGTGATCAACGCGATCAATTTTTTTTTAAAAAAAAATTTAAAAATGGGACTCATTCAAATATATTTTTCTGGTAATTGACGGTAGAGATCTGACACATGCAGTCCGTATTAAATAATTTTTCGTATAATAGGGATGTGCCGGGGGTAAATGTGGCTCCAGAGCTGCACACACGTGGACGTATTACAGTTGCGGAAAAGCATAGTTTGCTGTTAGTATGAAACAGTGGATATTTCCGCCAACTGAGGAATGCCGGCCATTCCGATGCGACAACGGCAAAATCCGACCCCATTCCTGGCAACTTCACCTGAAACTGCCGAAGCGTANGGAGTCAAGAATTTACAAATGTACATCAAAATGACACACTTTAGGAAGTCGAATACATTACACATGTCAACATATAAAATTATATAAACAAAATAAATAATATAAAAATTTATTATGTTGTGAGACATCTGACTTCTTTCAATAATGGATTTGTTTTTATTCTAATAGCAAATGCAATTGTGTTGTAAAAAAAATTCTTTAAGAAAATACAAAAAAAAAAGACATTTTAATCCAAATAAAAGACCTTTTAGAAAAAAAATATATATATAAATAATAAGAAAATAAGATGTTGGATTTGCAAACAAGGACATTACTCTAATAAATTTCCCCAAAGTGATAAAATAAGCCACGTAAAATCAGTAGCCATCATCGAAGAAAATAACCTATAACCTATTTTCAATTTTTCTGACATTGAAAATGAAGAAGAAATATATCAATTATCTGAAACTAAAGACAATCTAAAAAATATGAGCTATTTTGATAATGAAATGGAAGAATACTTATATTCTAATTAATGGAAGGAAGCTCTGAAATTGATATAATCAAAGTAGGAGAAACTTTACTCCTTCTAGATCTTACAAAATGGTATCCGAGCATAGAAGAAGAACTTGATAAAAAAATGATATCAGAATATGTCTCGACCATTATCAGAAGATTCTTTAATGATAATAATTCACTCTGTTCTTTGTATTGATATTTTTTATTGCATCTGAATTCCATTGCTCATTGATTCAAGCTTACTCCGTACTTTTTGTATAGTCTCTTTTTTTCTGACAAAACATATATTTGTGTATCTTCACTTTTTATATTTTTTTGCAAAATATTTCTCTGACTTCTTTGCTCACGAGTGCATTATTTTGAATAAGTGTAGCAATCCATGTTTTATACATAACTTAGTGAATATTTTTTGTGGGTTGCTTGAAGTGACTATAAATAAATAAATTTTCTGAAGAGTAATACACCAGATATTTGTAGAATCTATCTTTTTAGTTTCAATCCAGATATGGTATAAATATTCAGCTGTCGATCTCTGGAATAATGATTTTGTTGGTTCATACTTAAAAGATCAAGGATATAATCACGACATTGGCTGCAGAAAATAGGTATGGTAGAGTGAAATTGAAGTGTTTGTATAATTGGGCAGTTTAGTGAATAATCATTAGGACTTACTAGAATGATGTTATTTTTAGTTTGTGTGGATGATGAGAATTATATAAAGAAATTATTATCTAGAATTATGTCTGGATCATTGTCGGATAAACACCAAAATTTTTGTATTTTTAATCAGACGGATTGTATTTCAAAGTATTGATTGGTTCCTACTCTTTTGTCTGAAAGATTATATTAAAGTATTAGCATCCATTATGCTTCCGCGTGAAAGTTTAAAAAAATGTTATTCTATTATGATATATATTTATTCTAGGATTTGACCTTAGAATCTCTGGTTCATCTTGCACATTTTTCTTTGATTTTCTAGAAAAAGTTAAAGCTCAATAAGACCATATTGAACCTTACAAACCACAACCTTATGCAAGTACTTCATAGATTTAAAGCACAACATTAATTCATTTCTTACCCTATGCGTAGCTATAATCGATAAAAATCAAGATAGAACAAAACGTGTTTTTAAACAAACAAACAAATCATAATGTTCATTAATACTTAAAACACGAACTTACAGACATCAAGCGGTAAGAAGATAATTTAGTCACAATTGCAAACACACATATTTAGATTACAAGAGAAGAAGAAGAGGAAGAAGAAGAAATCCTAAGTAGCTCTGCCTTCCCAGGAGAAGAGGGAGAGCCTTAAATAGATAAGAGAAGAATACATTAATTGTCACTGCTGACGTTAAATGGAAGAAATAACTGATACTTCTTTCCAATCTGGATGATGAAGTGGGCATCTACTCTTGTCAAAATAATTCTTGGAATATTCTTTGTTGATAAGAATTGGTCTGCTTTAGGAGTAATTCCAGGATGACTGAGTAAGTGGGAATCTGCTTTTGTTGAAATAATTCTAGGAATATTCTTTGCTGATAATAATTCACTTTTTTATTTGTATTAATACTTTTCTTTACATCTGAATTCCATTACACATTGCTTCAAGCTTACTCCATCCCTCTTATATAGTCTCTTTTTTCTAGCAATAAATATATTTGAGTATTTTTTCTTCTTGTAATTTTTTGCAAAATATTTCTCTGACTTCTCTGCTCATGGTTGGGTTATTTTGACTAAGTGTAGAAATTCATTTTTTATACTTAATTTTGTGAATATTTTCTATGAATTGCTTGCAGTGACTGTAAATAAATAAATTTTTTGAAGAGTAATACACTCAGATATTTGTAGAATCTATCTTTTTTAGGTTGGCAAAGAGAGGGAGAGATTGTATATGGCTTTGTTTTAGGATGGTAAGAAATTCAGAGATATGAAAAAGATGGTTTTGGTTTATGAGGAATGTGAAGGAGGAAAAAAAGATGAAGAAGGCCATGAATTTTGGGCAGGGGAAGATGAAGGGAAGAGGGATTCCAACCATGACAAAGAATAGTAGAGAGAGGAAACAAACAACACAAACACATAATAATCTAATGATCTACATCATGTAAGAAGTAAATTGAAAGAGAGAAGTGTAAGGGATTGTACCATCCTTGCTTTAGGAAATTGATGAATGAGATGGCTTCCTTGCTTGGCTTCCTTGTTTTTGGTTTAAATAATGAAAGTGGAGGGAAAGGGAGAGAGTGTTCTTAGTTTTTGGTGAGAAGAGATGAGAGAATGGCAGATGATTTTGGGCAAGAAAGAAGAGGGGGAGACAATTCTAAAGGGAGAAGAGGAAGTATTGTTCATAGTTTGGAGAGGTGGGGATGGGGGGAAGAAAAGAGGAGTGGTTATGAAGGATAAGGTGGAATTTTTTTTAAAAAATGTGGGTAGTTTGGTAATTTTACAATTGTGTAGTTAAGATTGTTAGGCAAACACAAGTGGATCTTATTTTCAAGGGAGCAAAGTAAGGAATTCACTGGTCAAATCTGTTTTGAAAAAGGAGGTGTCTAGATCAAGATATGTCAAGTTGAAGTGTTCAGTTGGTTGCAAGATGGTTATGGTGGTTATGACAAAAAAAATTGTCATAGGCTCATTAGATAGAGAAATATATGGCAGACATAGCGGTACAATTGGTTTGATCAAAATGAGCATCATCTTAAAATATTTAATGTCAAAGTGGGGCGGGCCTTAGGAGAGAGAAATTTGTGGATTTTGAGTTGTAGTTTTTGTTTTTTTAATGGTTAAAATTATTTTAATTTAGATTAAGTTTTGTTGAAGTCTGATTTAATTTTGAGCTCATTTTGAGTCAATTAATTGCAAATTATTCTTTTTAATAACAAAATTATTGTGTTTTCTCTCCTCATTATTGTTGGTTAAATGGGGCTCCACGGTGTCAAAATTGAGCACAAAGTTTAATTTGAAATATATCAATGATACAAATGCAATTGTTGAATCTGTTTTGGAAAACAATAACTCATTGAAAAAAAATTTTATGGGACAATTTTTCATACATGGAAATCCTAAGTCCACACTTTATGTAAAAATGGTGTTTGATGACCACCAAACTTGTTTGCATGTTTTTTATATATGATTATGAAGATTATGCAGCTTACATAATATAATTTTTATAACTGGATTGGCCTGTAGAGAAAAAATGATAATTTTTTGTTTCATTGAGTAATTTTTTGTTTCACTGAGTACTTTTAATGCATAAAAATTTGAACTGAAGATTATGTAAAAAATATCTCAAATGACATTCAATTTTTTTTGGCATGGTATCTATTCATATAAATATGCATCATGCAACTTTTAGAATGAGGTTTCAAACCCTACGATAATCTGGTGAGAAAATGATAATTTTGGGGTTTATGTTGATTAAGGGTGATATTGTCAATTTTTAAGCTTGTTTAATTCGATTATATTGAGCTTTTTTTATTTAGTTTATTTTAATTTTTCTTCAATTAGATTTTTTATTAAATTAGGGTTTATCTCAATATTGAACTCAAGTAAGATTCAATTAAATACAAGCCAAAGAAAAGGGTTGACCGAAAAGTGAGGTCAATACCAAATTGCGCTCAATCCTTGCTTTTTACAAGATCATCATAGCATAAGTGATGCCCAATCCTTTTGTGTTCATCATGACCTTCATGATGTTTTATCAACACTAAGGGATTTTGTGTTCCATTGACATGTTTAAATTTTTGTTCTCATTCTTGATTGGACAAGATAGATTTATACAGTTTTCTTTGACCTATAGATTCCAAATATTTGGGTTAGAGAATAAAGTGAAAGATTGGAAGCAAAAATTTTGCTTGGCTTCTTCCCCACGTGTGATGTTTTTTTAGTCAATTCCATCAGAGGATGCCCCATCAAAGGTGAAAGCCAAAGTCTCGGTGAAGGTACTGCTACAGGCCAGCAAGATTGAAGGAACCAAGTTGTCGATCCAGCAATACCTAGAGCCAACACTTATCAATAGGGCGTTGTAATCAAATTTCANGATGATAATTCACTTTTTTATTTGTATTAATACTTTTCTTTACATCTGAATTCCATTACACATTGCTTCAAGTTTACTCCATCCCTCTTATATAGTCTCTTTTTTCTAGCAATACATATATTTGAGTATTTTTTCTTCTTGTAATTTTTTGCAAAATATTTCTCTGACTTCTTTGCTCATGGTTGGGTTATTTTGACTAAGTGTAGAAATTCATTTTTTATACATAATTTTGTGAATATTTTCTATGAATTGCTTGCAGTGACTATAAATAAATAAATTTTCTGAAGAGTAATACACTCAGATATTTGTAGAATCTATCTTTTTTAGGTTGGCAAAGAGAGGGAGAGATTGTATATGGCTTTGTTTTAGGATGGTAAGAAATTCAGAGATATGAAAAAGATGGTTTTGGTTTATGGGGAATGTGAAGGAGGAAAAAAAGACGAAGAAGGCCATGAATTTTGGGCAGGGGAAGATGAAGGGAAGAGGGATTCCAACCATGACAAAGAATAGTAGAGAGAGGAAACAAACAACACAAACACATAATAATCTAATGATCTACATCATGTAAGAAGTAAATTGAAAGAGAGAAGTGTAAGGGATTGTACCATCCTTGCTTTGGGAAATTGATGAATGAGATGGCTTCCTTGCTTGGCTTCCTTGTTTTTGGTTTAAGTAATGAAAGTGGAGGGAAAGGGAGAGAGTGTTCTTAGTTTTTGGTGAGAAGAGATGAGAGAATGGCAGATGATTTTAGGCAAGAAAGAAGAGGGGGAGACAATTCTAAAGGGAGAAGAGGAAGTATTGTTCATAGTTTGGAGAGGTGGGGATGGGGGGAAGAAAAGAGGAGTGGTTATGAAGGATAAGGTGGAATTTTTTTAAAAAAATGTGGGTAGTTTGGTAATTTTACAATTGTGTAGTTAAGATTGTTAGGCAAACACAAGTGGTTCTTATTTTCAAGGGAGCAAAGTAAGGAATTCACTAGTCAAATCTGTTTTGAAAAAGGAGGTGTCCAGATCAAGATATGTCAAGTTGAAGTGTTCAGTTGGTTGCAAGATGGTTATGGTGGTTATGACAAAAAATTTTGTCATAGGCTCATTAGATAGAGAAATATATGGCAGACATAGTCGTATGTCAGCACTATTTTTGGTGTGGGGTTTACCCGTAAGAAGCTGTCGGTCATCGGAATTGAAATCCCGTTGCCCGCTTCGGATGCACATTTTTTTTTTATTTAAAAAAATTTTAGTTTTGAAAAAGATGAAGTCAAACTGACCCCATAATTTTCATAGTTTAAATGAAAGAACTCTTTACCTCAAATCCTGTATCTATCCCGAAGGATGAACACAAGAATTGAGGGTGAGGTTCGATCAAATAAACTAAAGAAAGT
>JXCR01096556.1:0-28085 GCA_002079205.1 Phalaenopsis hybrid cultivar | reverse complement strand
CAAAAGTGGTTTTTTTGGGGGGGGGGGTGGCAATCTCTAATTTTGTAGGTGTGATGCACCAATACTTACCATGAAGTAAGTAGGTCATATAATGAAAGTATACATGTCAAGTAATATGCAGTTTTATAGTCGACATATCGATCTTTCAAGGAAAGGTTTACCAATTATTCCTATAGAAAAATTTCTAGTTTACTAATCTTGTAAACCTTCCTTGATGTGATTACAAATGGGGTTTAAGTCCTAAAACTCTAACAAAAGCAGATCAGAGTACAACCAATAGTAAATAGAAAAGTAGATAAATTTTTGGAAGCTCATTAAGAGTGATGAAGCTCATGCTTCTGTAATTCTAGGATTGTGGTAGATCGTGGTGTTTCTATATATTTTCTTACATGATCGCTGTCAACTAGGGATAGAAAGTTCTCCATATGCTTATGTCTAGGTCAAAAGAAGACTAAAATTCATGAAGTTAAGGTTTCCTCAATCCCCATTAAAATCCAAAGAAGCTTTCTGATCCCCCAAAAAATGTTGCAGAACCCTACTGGAATAAGTTTGTCCTCTCAGGTTTCTATGGTTAATCATTTCGTTTCCACTATACAAGTGTTAGATTTCATAGCTTCAAAAAAGTTTTTAACATCTTAGTTGGACAGACTATGAAATTTAGTGGTTAACAAACAAAATCAGCCACAAAAGTAAGGAAAATGCCACAGGAAAAACATATTAAAAAATAATGATAAAAACCACTACCCTTACATCACAGAGACGCAAAAAAAAGAGTCTAATCGTGCATTATCAAAAAAAACCATGGATATTTAATCCATGCAGATCTTCATTACAAGATATAATAGTACATAAAACTTACTGTTGACCTCATTTTTGGTCACATAGGACTTGCATGGGCATCATCCATGGGTTCTGTGTAGCCAGATGACCAAAGTGAACCTGCCAGTTTTCATGGACTGGCGTGGTCACAGGAGGCCTGGGATTGACCATTTTTAGGTATAACTAAAGTGACCACTCTGTATGGCCACAAACCTTGACAGACCAGTGATTTATGTCCTTCATCCATGGATCAAACTACAAACTTCTCATCATTTTTTCGGCGGCGATCCGTGGCTCTTTAACTGTCTGATTCATCTCTGCCATCAATGCATCACCTAATCAGATAGTCATGAACCTTCTACCACTGCCTCCCTAGCCTATAAATAGGCAGACTTTGGTGCTCTCTAGGACATACCCAACTCTTTGGCACTTACCTCAAATAACCAAACAGAGGAAGAAGAAGAAAATCATTCCTCTGGTAATATTTATGCTTACCTACTTTTTATTTAAGTATTTTTGTTTCCTAAGTTTTAAGTTGGTTTTAAGCTAGATTAATCAGCTCAATAGCCTTGGATTATGCTTGTGTTTGGGCTTAACCCAGGTAGACTCAAACCCAGCCTAACCCTAACCTCCCTAAATCTAGTCTAATCTAGCCCAATCGTCGACCACAACCTAACTCAAGCCCTAAACCAAAACCCTAACTAAACATTAAACCCAAACTTAACATTAGACCTGACCCAATCTAGTTCTAACCCAAACTTAACCTCATAATTAACCAAACTTAGTTCTAAGACAAATTCTAAAACTAAACCAGGTCTAACGTAACCCAAACCTGACTCAACATAGACTTGACCATACCCAAGTCTAACCCTAACCAAAACCTTAGACCTTACCCAACCTAGGTCTAACCCAAACTCAAACGTTTACCTAACCCAATATGGATAAAACCAGCTTAACCTGTGTCAAACCCAAATAAAACCTAAGTCAACCTGGGTGAACTAAGCTTAACTCGAGTCAAACCCAAATCAAACATAAGCCAACCTAATTCAACTTAAATACAACCCAACTTAACCCGATTTAGCCTAGGTCTGACCCAAACACAAACTAGCTGACCCATATCATACCTTAGCTCAATCTTAAGCTAACCTAAACTGGAAATTTAGCTTAACTCAGCCCGACCAAATCCTAAGTCTAATCCAAGGCTAAAGTATGTGTTATTTTATATATGTTATTTCATGTTTCATTTTGTATGTTATTTTATGTTGAAAAATCAAACAAAAAAATAATAAAAGATAATAATACATAAAACAAAAATACTAATGAGAACTTCTCTGTTTTCTCCATAAACACCAAAAAGCAAACTTCAAACAAAACAATTTCAAAAATTAGAAAACTCTAATTCTCAACATGACTAACAAGCCTAGGGATTGAAATAAAAAATGAATTAAAATATTGAACCTCATATAAACAATTAAAATACACTATAATAAAGAGCGAGAATAACCTTAGATTAGCTAACTTATACACTAAGCTGAGGTTCATACACTTGCCTGGGTTAGTCTGGTATAGACGCTTAGCTTAGTCTAGGTACCCTAGTTTGTGCTAAGGACTAGGACATAGAAAACCACAAGCATATCCCTTGACACTAGATGAAATACTTTAGAATGAAGTAACCTATGGTTGTGGATGAAGGTATTTCAGATTGTTTCAAAACTATGAATCCTTCATGCTCTGACATTCTGGAGGATTCCTATTTATGAGGCTAATCATAATAAAAAAATATCAACATTCTCGGGATGCAGAAAGCCATGAACATCTTGACCGGAGATGTTATTCCAAAACTTAAGGTTAGTTTGTCTGTAGAATTCCTTATAGAGTCTAGTGTTTCATTTCTTATCTTAAAATCCTTTCTTACCTAACTCTTTCCTCAACATAGGGTTTTTAGTCATTCCTTTTAGTCAAATCTAGTATCCCTGATCTATTTATTGATTTCACTTAATCAGTTCAAACTCACCAGAACCTTTCAATTCTCTCTTCAAATTTTAATTTTATTCTATATCTTGGGGCTTTCCCATGACACATCATCATCGTACTGTAACGTCCCATTCCATGGAACATAATTCTTCCAATTTGGACCCTTCATTCCAATTATGAAAATCTGATCTCTGATAATTAGACTTAACACATTAATCGAGAATTTTCTGTAGTGCTCATGGCTTTGAAGTAGTAATTAACTATGAGGGCTTTGCTTTATAAGGAATAAGACCTCATAATTAAAATAAACCTTTTCTTACACCCATAAAGTAAGGGGAGAATTCTAGTTCTGTAGATCTATAAATCCTAAAGATTTCCTTCATCTGAATGGTTGAATCTATTATAAGATAATATTTCTATCTTTTGAGATATGATATTATTTATTAAACATTGTATCTGGTCATTTAGATAAAAATCTTTGAGATCTATGGTGGTCACTAACAATAAAAATCCTACCACTTACAACAAAGGCTTGTCCTTTTTACAAGAGTAGCACCTCTCCCTCTCATACAAACGACTCTCTCAAAACTCACAATTGTATCTAGTGGAAACTCAACCCTTCAAGGTTTCAACCCCAAGGAGAAGAGGAAAACATATGAGAAGAAGAATCTCTAAGTAAATTGAATCTTTCTCTGTCTCTCGCTATCCCACATCACCCTAAGAATCATTCTTATATCAGACTCCACAAATTTGGAAAGAAATTTTTTTTTCTAAAATTATTTCCCACTTTATCGGTGTGGTCACACTGAAATGTAGTGTGATCATGTCAAGCTTCTAAATCGGGCATGTGGTTGCACCCAATCCCTGCATGATTTCGTCGCTTATCTGATCTGGCATGGTCACGTCAGATTGTGACATGGAAGCAGAAAATATAAAAGTGGAGAAATTCTTGGAAGTTCTTCAAAAGTGATGAGGCTCGAGACTATGTGATTTAGGGATCATGATAGATCATGGTGTTCCTAAATGTTTTCTTACATGATAGTTGTCAACCAGGGATAAAAATGTTATTTTTATGCTATTGTCTAGGTTAGAAGTAAACTAAAATCCGTGAAGTTGATGTTTCCTCAATCCCCATGACATTCTGTAGGAATGTTCCGATCCCCAAGAAAAGGTTGCAGAATCCTACTTGATTATGTATATCCTCTCAAGGTTACGTGGTTAACGTTTTTTTTTTCCACCAGCAAAGATTAGAGGTCATGGCTTCACAAAAGATTTTAAAATCATAGTTGGCCAGACTAGGAGAAAATGTAATTCAGAGGATAAGCAGCAACATTAGCCATGAAAACACGAAAAATTCTACAAGAAAAATATATCAGAAAACCACAATAAAAACATCAACCCTTACATCACAAAGACACAAAAAGAGTTTAGTCATGCATTATCAAGAAAACTACTGCTAGGTAATCGATGCAGATCTTTATTGTAAAATATAATAGAAAGTAAGACTTAAAACAAAGTCTTGTCCTCTCTATAAGAGCAGCATCTCACCCTCTCATAAAAAAACTCTCTCAAATCTTGTAAGAATACAAAGTGTAAACTCAGCCCTTCAAGATTTGAACCACAAAAAGAGGAGCAAAACCTATCGGAAGAAGAATCGTTAAGAAAACTCAAACTTTCTCTTCCTCTTGTCATCCCAAAACTCACTCTTTCTTTTAGAAGGCCCTAAGAATCATTCTTATGTCTGAATCCATGATTTTGCCTGGGGAATTTCTTTCCAAAATGATTTCTACTTCATCAGTGTGGTCACGACAGACTTCTAACTCGGGCAGCATGGTCATGCCCAATCCTAGTGTGGTCACATCGTTGGTCTAAATTTTTGTATGGTCACGTCGGATCCTGGTGTGGTCACCCCGCTGCTATCGACCACTTGGTGTAATCAAGCCACTTTCAGGCATGGTCGCGCCGCTTTAAACCGCATTTTTGCTGGTTTTTCCTGCTTTAAATTACTCATATTTAACACCTATAACCTACAAAACATCAACAAAAACATTTATCAAGTATAAATATATGATATATAAGTAAAATTAACAAATAAAATATAGGGTAAAATGCGGGTGAAATCACATAACATTAGCTCGTGTCAAGATCTAAGGCAAGTTAGATCAACAAAATTAGTTTAGGTCTAGAGAGTGTTTGTGTATAGGAGGCTTCTTTGAATGGGAACATATCACCTGTAGCAGTGTCAGATATTATTGTGATATACTTTTCTTCCTCAGAATGAATTCTGAGTGTCTTATTGTAATTTGAATTTCATTTCTAGAAGAAAAAATATTTATTGTCTTATTTCTTATGTCGTTTCGATTCTACTAGTAACACCTTAGAAAAATGACAGACTATTTTTTATTTTACCCTTGTGTGATAGTTGTACTTTATCCATTTTTCCTATATTTATATATAAAGTGGATTGAGTTATGATGGCATGCCCTTTCTACCATTTCTTATCTCTCATTCTCTTGAACGTGTATGTTTCACTTGTAGTGATAGTCTTATGGTGGTTTGATTCTCCTTAAAGGGCTTTGGATCAGTGACTTTGGAAGATAAATCATGAATGTCCCAAGCGAAGGTCAATTTGCTGTAGGAGAGCCATGTTTTCAATTCTTCTACCAAATATTGGGTCATCGAGAAGGCAGATCAGGCGGCTTCATTATACAACAAAGAAATTATGTTCTATAGGGAGCAACTTCATTTCAGCTTTGCTTTCTTCTCCGTACCAAGTTATGCTCTATCTTCACCAACTAAAAGGTCATCCTGGGAAAATTGAAACCCAATTCTACTGCAACCATCATGACCTTCAAGATGTTTGGTCAATAGTGAGGGATTTTATGGTTTATTGGCATTTTTTAGTTATTTGTTCTTATTTTGGGTTAGGCCAGATGGATTTTTATAGTTTTCAATGGTCGTTAGAATCTAACTATTGTTCACCTTGACTACACTAGTTCAAAGCTTTTTTTGTGCAAAAATGCACGTCGAAGAGTTTTTATGGATTTCTTTGACTATGTGAAGCTATATATGAGTGAAATATGATACGATAACATTCAAATGAACATCATAAATGTGATACATCAAAATTTGATGATGACACCTACAAATTTAGCAAATATTTATTTTCAAATGTTTTTGAAAAGAAATGTTTTAATATAAGAAATAGTGCTTTTAATCTTGTCCATAAGAAGTGATACATCATTTTAATCCCAATGTTGGGGCTCATATTTTATATTTACGTTTCTTCAATAATAAAAAAATTATCAAATATTCATTAAGCTTCTTTTGGGGCAACCCTAATCATTTTGTAGACTTAATGATGTGCACTGATCCCCGATAACTGCTTATATGCAACAGTATAACAATAATTCTGATTATATTTTTCACTAATATTTTCTTATTTTGCAACAAAACCAAAAACTTAATCCTGAAAAAAAAATATGAATTTAACTTTTAATTTTTATATATTAGGATACTACATAAGTATACATATTATTATCAAGTAATATAGGACTTTTTGATTACGACCTGAATATTGAACCCACAGTGAAGATATGCAATATGCACTTTTTGGAAAACTTTCTATTTTTAAAAAGATAATTATTTAAACTAAATACATTTTTGCAGTAAAGAAATATTTTTGGTAATTTTAATATTTTGATAAAAATAGTGCAAACTTAAAAAGATAACTTGAGTATTTGTAGAAGAAAAACACTAAATATGAAAATATTTTTCTCCTTATCATGAATCAGTAATAAGTATAGGAATTCTGTTGTGGAAGTATGCATATTATGTTGTGCCAAATAGAAGCAATAATATTCTTTACCCTTACTAGAGATGATATAAAGAACATTGGCTAATTTAAAGTTTGAATAGTTTTGAAGACCGGATAGGCAGGGAAGATACAAGCTCTCACTATAGAGTTTCCTTAATTCCCTCCACCTAGGGGCGAACATCTTGTATCAGAACCTAAAATAATAAACCAAGTTGGGGGTTTTAACCTGTCACTTTAAAGTCCTCTAACTATATACCCTTCAATGAATATTTTTCTATTTATTTGCATTCAATCATATGAACTATATTCTCATTCATATAATCTCATGTGATTCTTTCCAATTATTCACTGAGACAATACCAGCCCGATTCTTACATGTTCTCACAACAAATTTTAACATCTAGATTGGCCAAATCAAGAAGTAAATTTGGATTTAAATCATCACAACTTCTTCCAACATTAAAGATCAATACTCTCCACAACATCCATCCAAAACTTAATATTTAAATCATCACAACTTTTTCCAACATTAAAGATCAATACTCTCCACAACTTCCATCCAAATTTAAATCATCACAACTTCTTCCAACATTAAAGATCAATACTCTCCACAACTTCCATCCAACCCTTAATTACTTATCATTTTAACAAGAAAGATAAAGAAAATTACTCAGAATCCATGGAGAAAACAAAACCACGTTTTAGTTTAAAAGTAGAAATCATTGTCAAACCAACAACAAGTTTCAATAAAACCAAAAGTAGTCTAAAACAAAAGATAAAAACTTATCTCAAGTCCTCCACCAAATTCTTGAAGTTCCTTTGAATCTCTTCTTTTTACAACACTCTCAATATAAAACTAACATAAAAAAGGATAAGTATGTGATGCCTGAAAATCTCTCCAACTAACTCCCCAATTTTTGAACTTTCAAAACTTTCCCAGTACTTTCAAGACCTCTTTCAAAGTCCCAATCTTCCTTCTTTTATAATTCTCTAAAAGGTGTCTTAGTATCTCTTCAAATGTGTCTTGATACGAAGTATTTCCCTAAGAGATGCATCCTTTTGCAATAATTTTTGTCTATGGTGGTTGTAACCACCTATTAAACCAATAGTTACCTCAAAAACCTCTTCAAAATTTGCAAAAATTGAATTTACTCATCCATTAACTGCCACTAGCGCTTAAGCGCGGGGCCTCTGGCGCTTAGGCGCGGCCTTCTCTATATACCCAGCGCTTAAGCACTGGATTTGGTGCTTAGGCGCCAAAACACTTTTACACATTTTCACATATTTGCTCTAAATTTTATCTTTTTTCACTCCTTTAAGTATTTTTTACTTTTTGAATTGTACCTGAAAGAAAAACAAAAAAAATATCTTCTATTAAAGCACAATATCTCAAAAATAGCTATAAAAATGTGTCTAAAATACTATATATTTTAGGCGTATCATGCACTATCAAATCTTTTTATAAAAACATCCTCCATCTTAGTGAAAATTCTTAAGGTGTTATTTGGTAACTTGTCATACCATCATTGCATTATCATGCGACATAATTCACTACCACAAAACCTCCAAATTCATTTTCTCTATCATTCTAAATGTATCCAATCATAGCTTGGGAGAGAGAACTAGTTCTATATATCTATAGATTTATTTTTATAAGATAGATTTATTTAAAAAAAATGACCTCACTTATAGTCTAAATAATTAAAATATTTTGTGTTAGGTTATTTTTTTTTTAGTAAAATCATATGTGAACTGATTATGATATAGTAATATTCATATTTGATATGAATACCCACAGATGATGATGATGATGATCAATGTATTATGACCATTATAAAAGTCATAAAACTATAAGAATCTCTCCACTGAAGTGCTACCAAGCATAACCTATGACCCACAGGTTATGATGATATGAATGAACTACCCAAATCAATGGTTGGAATTGAGGAGAATGATATAACTTGGCACTTGAAGTGGTGTATTTACGCTTGAAGAGTGAGGGTGAAAGTGAGTGACTGGGTATATCTTAACTCAAGCATCCTTTAAGCTCTCCAAGAGAATTTTTTGCAAGCTCTCTCCAAGAGATGGTGAAAAGTTATTCTACATGAAGAAAATTTCCCTCTTTCCAAAATTCCCTTTTTATTCCCACACTTCCTTGCTCCATAAGACAAAAAGCCTCAACTTATCTCTCTCTCTATTCAACCAACATCTCTTACATATGCCCCCACTATCTTTGAGTTGCATAAAAATTTGTTTATTATTATTATTTTTTTAAATTGCACAGTATTGTCGCTATTCCAAACCATCAATGACGTGTCATTATGCCCTATCTTATTAAGAAAAATCTAACTAAGGGTGTGGTGCCTCTATGCTGGCCACGAGCAATGTGATGTTGTAATTGAAAGTGAAATGCATGCTTAAGATAGAGGGCTTAATACCATAGCATTGGTGGTGAGCTTTAAGATGCCAATATATAGGGAAAATATTCTCATATATTGAGAACACAACACCTCGATGCAGCTAATACTAGTGTCATGAAATTAGGTCTCTGAATAAAATGAGTTTCCTATTAGCAATCAAAATTCCATGGAGGATGTAACGGGCACCAACTTGACTGCAAAATAATGAGACAACGTCCATGTAAAGATTGCACCAAAAATGGTGTTAATAAAGGTTTTTTTTGCTATACATGTACTTTGTGTGATCATGGAAAATTGTTCATGTTGTATCACTAAAGCACCACGATTTATTGATANTGAATGCTTAAGATAGAGGGCTTAATACCATAGCATTGGTGGTGAGCTTTAAGATGCCAATATATAGGGAAATTTTTCTCATATATTGAGAACACAACACCTCGATGCAGCTAATACTAGTGTCATGACATTAGGTCTCTGAATAAAATGAGTTTTCTATTAGCAATCAAAATTCCATGGAGGATGTAACGGGCACCTATTAGCAATCAAAATTCCATGGAGGATGTAACGGGCACCAACTTGACTGCAAAATAATAAGCAACGTCCATGTAAAGGTTGCACCAAAAATGGTGTTAATAAAAGTTTTTTTTTTTGTTATACATGTACTATGTGTGATCATGGAAAATTTTTCATGTTGTATCACTAAAGCACCACAATTTATTGATTAAAAATATTGGGTGCAAATGTCTGTGTGTGTACCCCCCCCCCCCCCCCCCCCCCCCNCCCCCCCCCCCCCCACCAACCACACACACACACATTTTTTAATTCAGATCTATCCTGTGAGGCATGCTCAAGGATCATAGCGATAGAAACCGTGAGGAAGAGGGAGAGGTAGAGGGAGATAGAGAGGGAAATAGAAGGAGAGAATGCATAGCGACTTGTCTCTCTATGGCAAATTGGGGTATTACCAAACTCTATCTCCCATTATATATATTAGAAGTGGCAGTTAGAAAAGAGAAGGGGATAGAGTTCTCCCTAGAGGATGGGTCTGAAGAGAAGAGCCAATAAGGTCTTAATGCATGGTTTGGTCCCTCTATATATAGAAGATAGATGAAAAAATTGTAAAATTACATGTTTGCACATGCCTTAATAGGAGTGTTACAAGTTATTTTTCTCTATTTGCATGCTTAAACCTTTTACCCGGTGGGTCCTTGGGTCGATCGACTGAGCTGGCTTCGATTGAATTTTTCTTTGGACGTCAGTTGGCCTTTGCTCTAGGAAGTCAATCCATTTTGAGTGTGGTTGTTAGTCGGCCTTAAGGCGATCAGTCGACTTACCAGATTATTGTTCCTTAGTGATCTCCGTTGATATTTGGGGGAGCTGTCGAGAGAGTGTTACACCTTAGAACGGAAGTTTCTTTTAGAAGGATTGGTGTAGATGGACGTCCCTCGATGGCCTGGGTGGCCATTTGGTTGTCTGACCTTCGGTCGATCAGCAGCCCTTCTATCAGTTGGCTATCAGTCGACAGACTATCAACCAGTGTGATTCATCAGGTATTATAACCTTTCATCCCGGGGGATTCTCCTCACTTATATTTTGATCTGGACCATTAAATAACCTCGAGATTCATGAAGACACATTTTTTGGGGTGTGTGTGCGCGCGCATTAAAATAAATATAATCACTATATTTGTTTATCATGAGTATAATGACATCGTAGCAGTGGTTAAAAACACATAAAGAGAATCAATATCAAGGATAAATTTTCTTACTTCAAGTATTAAATAAAGGANCCCAACAACCACACACACACACATTTTTTAATTCAGATCTATCCTGTGAGGCATGCTCAAGGATCATAGCAATAGGAACCGTGAGGAAGAGGGAGAGGTAGAGGGAAATAGAAGGAGAGAATGCATAGTGACTTGTCTCTCTAGGGCAAACTAGGGTATTACCAAATTCTATCTCCCATTATATATATTAGAAGTGGCTGTTAGAAAAGAGAAGGGGATAGAGTCCTCCCTAGAGGATGGGTCTGAAGAGAAGAGCCAATAAGGTCTTAATGTATGGTTTGGTCCCTCTATTTATAGAAGATTGATGGAAAAATTGTAAAATTACATGTTTGCCCATGCCTTAATAGGAGTGTTACAAGTTATTTTTCTCTATTTGCATGCTTAAACCTTTTACCCGGTGGGTCCTTGGGTTGATCGACTGAGCTGGTTTAGATTGAATTTTTCTTTGGACGTCAGCTGGCCTTTGCTCTAGGAAGTCGATCCGTTTTGAGTGTGGTTGTTAGTCGGCCTTAAGGCGATCGGTCGACTTACCAGATTATTGTTCCTTAGTGATCTCCATTGATATTTGGGGGAGCTATCTAGAGAGTGTTACACCTTAGAACGATAGTTTCTTTTAGAAGGATTGGTGTAGATGGACGTCCCTCGATGGCTTGGGTGGCTATTTGGTTTTCTGACCTTCGGTCGATCAGCAGCCCTTCTATCGCCTGGCTATCAGTCGACAGACTATCAGCCAGTGTGATTCATCAAGTATTATAACCTTTCATCCCGGGGGATTCTCATCACTTATATTTTGATCTGGACCATTAAATAATCTCGATATTCGTGAAGACACATTTTTTGGGGTATGTGTGCGCGCGCGCATTAAAATAAATATAATCACTATATTTGTTTATCATGAGTATAATGACATCGTAGCTGTGGGAAAAAACAAATAAAGAGAATCAATATCAAGGATAATTTTTCTTACTTCAAGTATTAAATAAATGAACTTTTTGTGGATTGTACTTCAATCTCAATATTTCATCTATTAAAGAAAAATTTAAATATTAAGATTGGCAACGGTCTATTTTTGCTTTGCTTTTGTCTGCCAATGCCCACAAGTTGTAATAACTCTGAAAGATTTTAAAAAACAAGGTACATGTTTGTTATTCATATGCGTTTTTTATTTTTATTTTTTAAAATTATACTCTTTATAGAATATTTAAATAAAATGATTTGGGGCATTTACATATAAATCACATATTTCTTATGTATTTACATATATGTTACATAAACTTCACTTTTTTCAATTTATACTACCCAAATCATTCTTATGACACCCAAAATACTACCATTACATTTTTTTAAGATGTGAAACACTTTTTTATGTAAGGTGGGTATATATATTTTAAAACTTTAAGTTTAGGGGTTAGAAATGTAAATACATGGGAATTTATTTGTATACGAAAAATACATCAGTATGAATCTTGAGGCAATCCAATGGTTAAGTAATGGGAGGAAAAAATGGAGGGTCGAACGTCAATGGAGAGTCGGGCGATCGGTCGCTTTTGAAGATCTTTTGATCGGTCGACAATCCCAGGGTAAGATGGTCATCCAAAAGCAGGCGTAAGAATTGAATCACCCTAAGATATAACGATCGGCTCATAGCAGAAACGATCAATCAATGACATCACTATTGACCAGAAACTGACTTGACAATCCAAAGACGAACGATCAACTGAAGGGGACGATTGTTGGGCCTCATATCGATCAGATAAGCCCACTTGTTATCTTATTATGTTTAATATATGTAATTTACTAAAAGAACCTCTCAAAGCTAATGTTTAGAGGACATCAGAAAAGCTCACTTGTTATCTTATAATATTTGATAAGGGTCCTTTTAAAATAAAAGGTTACACATTTCTACTGTTCATTACTATTTATTCATGCTCAGCTCTGCGTTATGCTCTATTTCTTGGGTGTACTTCCCGGAAGTTTTTGGATTCAACATTATTTCAGGTGCGATGAATGTGATTCATGTCGTTAACAAGAACAGGGCCACAACAGCAGCAACAACAGAAAGAGACCAATCAGAGAGATATAGTGGAAGCATGATGCATTAGAGAGTTCGTGGAATAATTCGTGCAATAGGTACTGCAAGATCTAAGAACTCATATCATGAATGAAATGTTGGGACAATTTGTAAAGGTCGTCAGAGCGATCACAACCTTAGGAGCAGCCCATGTTCTTGGAAGAGAACATGTTCAGCAAGAACCACAAAATCCTTCTCGAGGGGATCACTGGGGCACAATGGGAGGAGACCAAACCATCAATCAGAGAGAACTAAGTATTTGTTATATCAGGATAGCTTTGGATCCACCTCGATGGTGAAAAGACAACGATTTGAGCGAATCAAAGAGTTGCGGAATCTAGAGAATTCTTTCGCCCTTCAAATCTTAAGAGCTAAACCCTCGAAGAAATTCAAACTACTATGTTTGGAGTGGCTTTGGAGTCATATAAAAGACGATTGGATCCCAACAATCACCTGACACCTTTTGAATCCTCAATGTGCCTGCTAAGAATCTCCGACACATTTAAATACAGACTATTCTTCACAACTTTGAGGTCATCAGCTCTAAGATGGTTTAACACACTTACAGTTAGCGTGATTACGTGCCTCATGGAGTTTAGGAGACTTTTTTTGCCACAGATCGCCAGTGCCTAAAGACCTAAGAAGAGTACCTGATCCCTATGGCAACTAAAATAGTGACCAAACAAGACTTTGTGCTCATTCATTGTGCAATTCCAAAGAGAAATGCTAAACGTAGAGGACTTGAAACCCAATATTGCCCAAGCTGCTCTAACGCAGGGATTATGATCTAAGAGGCTTCATTTTGACCTTGACCTTGTGGAACCCTGGAGCTTGGTCAAGTTGCTGGAGATGGCTAAAAAATATATCAACACCTATGAGAATGCTCCTGAGCCCTCCGACCGAAGGTTGTAGAAGAGACCATCACAAAACAGTGGGCGAAAATTGAAGGGGAACACACAACCACCCCTCCGCATGAGCTACAAAGGTCACCCTCGCAACATCACAACCAACTGTTATGGAGACCAAAAGGGTCACGCGAAGACTCATAATCAATAGTTGAACCATTATCACGAGAGAATAGCTTAGTACCATGAACTGACATGATATGATCATGGAGGCCTTTAGGCAACTCCTCTGAGGCTATCAATGGCAGAAATAGTAGACACCATCCAAGAAAAAAAATTCAAGCAAGTGGATTAGTGAGGGTCAGAGCATTCCTTTGAGATAGTAGGAAGTATTGTAAGTACCTCAAAGATCACGACTATTTCTCATTTTGCTTTTTTTTTCTCTACTACACTGAGATTTATTTCTATTAATCGAGATTAGGACTAAAGAACCTTCTTTGTAAACTTGCCAAGCTAAGTTCACCGGATTAATAAAATAGAGATTTTTTTGCTGAAATAATTATTACACTTTCTCTGTGAGATCGATATGTGACACTCTCAAACTGCATTACTACTTGACACGTGCACTTGCGTTGTACGTCTGACTGTCTTGCAATAAGTTTTGGCGCATCAAAAACCAAACACAGTATTTGAAGTAAAGTTAATTATAACCAAAAATAAAAAATTCTTTATTTATTTACTTTCTAAATTCACATTACATTAATCCTCAAAAATTATTTCAATAGAAAGAACCTCATCAGGCGATCGCCAACAGCTTCACCCAAGAGAAAACCTCGGTGAAACAATCTCTCATACATAAACTCTCCACATAGTCTAAAATACACGGTCCGACCAGTCCCTTACTGTTAGTGGTCGGCGGCTTTGAGCAAGGGTGCATCATCTCATTTTAAGCACTGGCCATATCCCCCTGGAAAGTAGAAACCTCTTCATGCAAGGCGATAATCTCCTTCATTCGATCAGTCCTTGTTAGGACCATGGCTATTTCACAATCATCGTCCCCTCGAGCGTGTGTCATAGCACGGGTGAAGTGCTCCTCCATCTCTGCAAGACAGTGCACTAAGGAATCAGAGGATGATTGGAGTCCCTCAATCATCTCCTCCTCCCTCAATGCACTAGGGGTTCCCTGACAATCTGACACTTGTCCGTTGTCACGAGACTAATTACTTAGTTTGGCCTCTAATCCATGGAGGCCTTATCCTCACGGGTTCGGCGTCAAGATCCGATGAAAAAGTATTGATCTTTAGGATTTCTATGGCTGCACCAAAGAAAGAGTCAGAAGAACTTAATATTGTTGAGTTAAAATCCCATACAACCAGTTCAATTCCATTCAGACGTGATGATAGAGATTGTGCCCTCACTAGTTTTCCCCTATTCTCTACCCACGAGGGAAAGATTGCCTTTCGGAGATTGAGACGAGAACTCTCCCCCGGCCTTCGTTCTAACCTCACCAGCCCAAGGGTTTGGTTGGTGGGATCATCCACCGTGACTGAGTGCCCAATCGGATGAATGCTAGTTTGGCCCTCAAACCGTTCCTAAATTTATTCTAATAAAGAACCCACGAGGGAATAAGAGAACCCAATTTGATCCTCGCAATCGTCAACTTTTGTTCTCTTCACAACTTTTTTTTATTGTCTGTTTCTTCCATGGGAGCCTCGTCGACTAGTTTTTTCTTTAGATCTCGTTTTCGAGCCTTAGCCCGCACACCCCTTAGGGTCTTGAGGAGTGCATCCCTGTCAGCAACCAAAGCTCCCTCAATAGACATTGTTGCGGACTCAAGTGGGGGGAAAAAAATCAAGTAAGAAAGAAGGAATCGAGTGCAAGCAACTGTCCCTCAATGGTCTGTTTATAATTGTTTGGGCACGAAAATCCAAGGAAGTCATTTATTAAGTAATTATATCGTCATAAATTTAATTCATATTAGTATTTTTGTATTAGAAAAGATTCCCTTGTTCTTATTCACAACATAGTTTTTAAGAAGCAAGAAAATCGGAGAACTAAATATGTAAATGAAAAATGCATCAACATGAATCTTAAGGCAATCAAATGATCAATTAAGCAGACGATAAATGGAGGGTCGGATGATCGAAGGAGGATTGAGCGATCGATCACTTATGAGGATCATCTGATCGATCGACAATCCCAGGGTAAGATAGTCATCCAAAAGCGAGCCTAAGAATCGAATCACCCTAAGATACGACGATATGCTCATGGCAGAGTCGATCGATCAATGACAACACTACCGACCAGAAATCGACATGGTAATCCAAAGACGAACTATCGACTGAAGGGGACGATCACTAGGCCTCATATCGATCGGATAAGCCCACTTGCTATCTTGTTATATTTAATATCTATAATTTACTAAGTGAACCCCTCAGAAGCTAATGATTAGAGAGAGCTAATATGTAATTCTAAAATCTACACCCTTCATCCATCTCAATNATCCCAACAATCACCTGACACCTTTTGAATCCTCAATGTGCCTGCTAAGAATCTCCGACACATTTAAATACAGACTATTCTTCACAACTTTGAGGTCATCAGCTCTAAGATGGTTTAACACACTTACAGTTAGCGTGATTACGTGCCTCATGGAGTTTAGGAGACTTTTTTTGCCACAGATCGCCAGTGCCTAAAGACCTAAGAAGAGTACCTGATCCCTATGGCAACTAAAATAGTGACCAAACAAGACTTTGTGCTCATTCATTGTGCAATTCCAAAGAGAAATGCTAAACGTAGAGGACTTGAAACCCAATATTGCCCAAGCTGCTCTAACGCAGGGATTATGATCTAAGAGGCTTCATTTTGACCTTGACCTTGTGGAACCCTGGAGCTTGGTCAAGTTGCTGGAGATGGCTAAAAAATATATCAACACCTATGAGAATGCTCCTGAGCCCTCCGACCGAAGGTTGTAGAAGAGACCATCACAAAACAGTGGGCGGAAATTGAAGGGGAACACACAACCACCCCTCCGCATGAGCTACAAAGGTCACCCTCGCAACATCACAACCAACTGTTATGGAGACCAAAAGGGTCAGGCGAAGACTCATAATCAATAGTTGAACCATTATCACGAGAGAATAGCTTAGTACCATGAACTGACATGATATGATCATGGAGGCCTTTAGGCAACTCCTCTGAGGCTATCAATGGCAGAAATAGTAGACACCATCCAAGAAAAAAAATTCAAGCAAGTGGATTAGTGAGGGTCAGAGCATTCCTTTGAGATAGTAGGAAGTATTGTAAGTACCTCAAAGATCACGACTATTTCTCATTTTGCTTTTTTTTTCTCTACTACACTGAGATTTATTTCTATTAATCGAGATTAGGACTAAAGAACCTTCTTTGTAAACTTGCCAAGCTAAGTTCACCGGATTAATAAAATAGAGATTTTTTTGCTGAAATAATTATTACACTTTCTCTGTGAGATCGATATGTGACACTCTCAAACTGCATTACTACTTGACACGTGCACTTGCGTTGTACGTCTGACTGTCTTGCAATAAGTTTTGGCGCATCAAAAACCAAACACAGTATTTGAAGTAAAGTTAATTATAACCAAAAATAAAAAATTCTTTATTTATTTACTTTCCAAATTCACATTACATTAATCCTCAAAAATTATTTCAATAGAAAGAACCTCATCAGGCGATCGCCAACAGCTTCACCCAAGAGAAAACCTCGGTGAAACAATCTCTCATACATAAACTCTCCACATAGTCTAAAATACACGGTCCGACCAGTCCCTTACTCTTAGTGGTCGGCGGCTTTGAGCAAGGGTGCATCATCTCATTTTAAGCACTGGCCATATCCCCCTGGAAAGTAGAAAACTCTTCATGCAAGGCGATAATCTCCTTCATTCGATCAGTCCTTGTTAGGACCATGGCTATTTCACAATCATCGTCCCCTCGAGCGTGTGTCATAGCACGGGTGAAGTGCTCCTCCATCTCTGCAAGACAGTGCACTAAGGAATCAGAGGATGATTGGAGTCCCTCAATCATCTCCTCCTCCCTCAATGCACTAGGGGTTCCCTGACAATCTGACACTTGTCCGTTGTCACGAGACTAATTACTTAGTTTGGCCTCTAATCCATGGAGGCCTTATCCTCACGGGTTCGGCGTCAAGATCCGATGAAAAAGTATTGATCTTTAGGATTTCTATGGCTGCACCAAAGAAAGAGTCAGAAGAACTTAATATTGTTGAGTTAAAATCCCATACAACCAGTTCAATTCCATTCAGACGTGATGATAGAGATTGTGCCCTCACTAGTTTTCCCCTATTCTCTACCCACGAGGGAAAGATTGCCTTTCGGAGATTGAGACGAGAACTCTCCCCCGGCCTTCGTTCTAACCTCACCAGCCCAAGGGTTTGGTTGGTGGGATCATCCACCGTGACTGAGTGCCCAATCGGATGAATGCTAGTTTGGCCCTCAAACCGTTCCTAAATTTATTCTAATAAAGAACCCACGAGGGAATAAGAGAACCCAATTTGATCCTCGCAATCGTCAACTTTTGTTCTCTTCACAACTTTTTTTCTTGTCTGTTTCTTCCATGGGAGCCTCGTCGACTAGTTTTTTCTTTAGATCCCGTTTTCGAGCCTTAGCCCGCACACCCCTTAGGGCCTTGAGGAGTGCATCCCTGTCAGCAACCAAAGCTCCCTCAATAGACATTGTTGCGGACTCAAGTGGGGGAAAAAAAATCAAGCAAGAAAGAAGAAAGAAGGAATCGAGTGCAAGCAACTCTCCCTCAATGGTCTATTTATAATTGTTTGGGCACGGAAATCCAAGGAAGTCATTTATTAAGTAATTATATCGTCATAAATTTAATTCATATTAGTATTTTTATATTAGAAAAGATTCCCTTGTTCTTATTCACAACATAGTTTTTAAGAAGCAAGAAAATCGGAGAACTGAATATGTAAATGAAAAATACATCAGCATGAATCTTAAGGCAATCAAATGATCAATTAAGCAGACGATAAATGGAGGGTCGGATGATCGAAGGAGGATTGAACAATCGATCACTTATGAGGATCATCTGATCGATCGACAATCCCAGGGTAAGATAGTCATCCAAAAGCAGGACTAAGGATCGAATCACCCTAAGATAAGACGATATGCTCATGGCAGAGCCGATCGATCAACGACAACAGTACCGACCGGAAATCGACATGGCAATCCAAAGACGAACGATCGACTGAAGGGGACGATCACTAGGCCTCATATCGATCGGATAGGCCCACTTGCTATCTTGTTATATTTAATATCTATAATTTACTAAATGAATCCCTCAGAAGCTATTGATTAGAGAGAGCTAAGATGTAATTCTAACATCCACACCCCCGTGTGTATAAATAGGGATCATTTTATAGTAAAAGGTTACATGTTTCTACTGGTCATTTACTATTTCATCCATCTCAACTCTGTGCTACGCTCTATTCCTTGGGTGTGCTTCCCAAGAATTTTTGGATTCAATAATATTGGTATGCATGCAAATCTTCTCTCTTTTTTTCCTTCAAAAATACATATAAGCCTGCTGCATTTGGTGGAGCAACTAAAACTTTTGGCAACCAAACATAAAAATTACAAAAAAAGATTAGCTTCCAAGTTTCAATTCCTTTTTGAATCAATACCAATATTAAAGGCCAATACTCTTTAGAACTGAAACAAAAAAAAAAAAAATTGCGAATTTATGTCATCACAAACACAAATTCATGCCCCAACTCCTCAAAAACAATTTTATGGATGAAACCACAGTTCCCAATCAATGACTTGGGCGTGCCCAAGTTCCAATCTTTTGATGAAACTGAAAACTCAATCAGCACCTTTGCTCGTTCTTCTCCACTCCAGAACTTCTGCAGAATGACTTTAAAAAAAAGCAACTTGCTGCCTTATACACCTTTTTTACAGGAAAAAAAGAAAAACTTCTTACAAAAAAGAAAATAATGGGAAGAAGAAATAATAAGCGGATTTTGCATACATAACACACAATTCCTATGTATTTATATAACTTTCATACCACATATAAACTGCCACCACTGATAACTTCTGAAAAGTGGCATACATCTTTTCATGCATATAAAAAATACTGTAATGTAAAAATAAAAGTTCAGATGTTAAACATCTAAATACACAAGCTTTGCATAATATATATGAAAATCTTCCAAACAATCAAATAACTTCGGCTATCTTACTTCATTTCTTCTTTTTATAAAGCTTATTTTGTGCAGGCAGCAAGCATACATGCAGAACATAAAGAAAGTACTTGCAATAGAGACTGGCTTAGAGTCAGTAAAACATGTGTGAGATCGACAATTAAGAAAAACCTTGGAGCAGGAACAAGTTGCGTTTTCGTGCCTTACTTCACGGCTGAACATTTTGTAGCAGACCAAGAAAATAAACTGCACCAAGAGTTTAGAATAAAATGTTTGGCTTGTAGGCGGCAGCAGAATAAAACGCCAACAAAACCTGCAATATAGTATTGATGTGTGCTAGAAAATTCGTGGCGGTAGAGTAATGGATTATCGTCTTAGCATTGCACGAGAATTCATTACACACTCAGATAAAAATGAATCGAGCTATAATCACACCAGAAGTTTTTACGTGGAAAACCCGTAAAAAGGAAAAATCTTGAGGTATGACCCAGTTGTAAAAATCCACTATAAGTTGATGATTACAGATGCCGCTTGTCCCACAGACGGACAAGGGTTACTAGTTTTCCACGTTACAACGTCGACTGATGACGTCTAGTAAGCGGTGGTTGACGGAGGTCAGCGGTAGCTAACAACAATCGATGACGGTCGGCAGTAGGTGACAAAGGTCTGTGGTGATCGGCGGCGTTCAACGGTGGCCGACGGTGGTCGATAGAGGTCGGCGGTCATTGTCGACGGTCAGTGGTGGTTGACGACGATCGACAATGGCGAGGATGATCTTGGACTTGAGCTCCTTCTCAAAGCCTCAAATTCTCTCTTAAGCCTCCTTCTCATGTGAGGGGTGAGACTCTATTTATAGTGTTTTGAGTGCAATTAATGCAGGAATATGAATCATTTTGATCGGACGGTCCGAAGAGCTTCCCTTGATCAGATGATCTTTGATGGACATTTAAGTGCTTTAACGATGTTGGAATTGAGCAATCTTTGGCTCATTGGATTCGTCTTTTCGAGACGCTCGATTCGACCTTAAACTCGCTAAATTCGACATTTGTTTGACCTTTCAAATCCCTTCAGAAATCCTCCAATAGTGTTTTAATGACTCGATCTGGGCTTGATTTGACTCGGATTGGACTAACTTTCATAGCATTAGGTCCGTCTCATCGAGACGATCAATTTGACTATAAGTTTGTTGAAATCGAAGCTTCGGATGATTCTTAATCAATGTTTAAATGTTTCTTGTTTAAAAAATTACACCAAAATTCGTGTTGGATGATGAAAATTTGTTGGTAGCGTATTGTGTATGAAATCTCGGACTCTTGTAATCAAATTAGTAAATCATTACAAAAATCATTTTCCACAATAACACTGATTTTTCTTTTGAACTTCTTGCATTCCCATTATTCATTATATAGATCCACACATAAAAATAACACTAAAGTTACACTTAGCTTCCTGAATCAACCAGGAAGGGGAGTGTTTCATGTATAGATCTTTACCATAAATTTCTTGAAATTGGAACATTTAATGGTCATTAATTTAACATAGAAAAATGAGTGTTTCATACAGTCAATATAACAAAAATTCAATTTTACATGATTACAATTACTTAAAAATCTCAACCACCAAATACAATAATAGCAAATAGCTAATGACTAAATTCAATTATGTGTGTGATTCCAATATTCTCTTGTAACTTAACCAAAAAATAGAGCCGTATAGTGCAACTGAGATTAAGTAACATTAACTTCAATGGCACTGTTTGTGACACCAATTGATGTAGATCATCTTTTTGTAACAACTATTAAATTTTTATTTTCATAAATCTTCAATAAGCTATCTCCCCTTGATTGTGACATTATAAAATTATGCAATGTACGACAAGTTGTTATAATATATCGTTGTATGCAAATCGTAAAAAGGCTAGCTTTCTATGAGAATTGAACACATTTTTTTCAGAACTCCAGAACATCGTTCAATAATATTCTTAAAGAAGAATTTCTATAATTTAATAGTACTTGACTTTGAGGCCCTCATGATATTCACTCAAATGATATTTTAATCCTCCATATGTTTATAAGAAACCTGACATGTTAGCATTGCCTGAATCAACCAAGTAATATTTTCCTTATTTTAAAAAAAAAATCTTACTAAAATAAAAAAATTATNCGAGGGAATAAGAGAACCCAATTTGATCCTCGCAATCGTCAACTTTTGTTCTCTTCACAACTTTTTTTCTTGTCTGTTTCTTCCATGGGAGCCTCGTCGACTAGTTTTTTCTTTAGATCCCGTTTTCGAGCCTTAGCCCGCACACCCCTTAGGGCCTTGAGGAGTGCATCCCTGTCAGCAACCAAAGCTCCCTCAATAGACATTGTTGCGGACTCAAGTGGGGGAAAAAAAATCAAGCAAGAAAGAAGAAAGAAGGAATCGAGTGCAAGCAACTCTCCCTCAATGGTCTATTTATAATTGTTTGGGCACNAGACCAAGAAAATAAACTGCACCAAGAGTTTAGAATAAAATGTTTGGCTTGTAGGCGGCAGCAGAATAAAACGCCAACAAAACCTGCAATATAGTATTGATGTGTGCTAGAAAATTCGTGGCGGTAGAGTAATGGATTATCGTCTTAGCATTGCACGAGAATTCATTACACACTCAGATAAAAATGAATCGAGCTATAATCACACCAGAAGTTTTTACGTGGAAAACCCGTAAAAAGGAAAAATCATGAGGTATGACCCAGTTGTAAAAATCCACTATAAGTTGATGATTACAGATGCCCCTTGTCCCACAGACGGACATGGGTTACTAGTTTTCCACGTTACAACGTCGACTGATGACGTCTAGTAAGCGGTGGTTGACGGAGGTCAGCGGTAGCTAACAACAGTCGATGACGGTCGGCAGTAGGTGATAAAGGTCAGTGGTGATCGGCGGCGTTCAACGGTGGCCGACGGTGGTCGACAGAGGTCGGCGGTCAATGTCGACGGTCAGTGGTGGTTGACGACAATCGACAATGGCGAGGATGATCTTGGACTTGAGCTCCTTCTCAAAGCCTCAAGTTCTCTCTTAAGTCTCCTTCTCATGTGAGGGGTGAGACTCTATTTATAGTGTTTTAAGTGCAATTAATGCAGGAATATGAATCATTTTGATCGGACGGTCCGAAGAGCTTTCCTTGATCAAATGACCTTTGATGGACATTTAAGTGCTTTAACGATGTTGGAATTGAGCAATCTTGGGCTCATTGGATTCGTCTTTTCGAGACGCTCGATTCGACCTTAAACTCGCTAGATTCGACATTTGTTTGACCTTTCAAATCCCTTCAGAAATCCTCTAATAGTGTTTTAATGACTCGATCTGGGCTTGATTTGACTCGGATTGGACTATCTTTCATAGCATTAGGTCCGTCTCATCGAGACGATCAGTTTGACTATAAGTTTGCTGAAATCGAAGCTTCGGATGATTCTTAATCAAAGTTTGAATGTTTTTTGTTTAAAAATTTGCACCAAAATTCGTGTTGGATGATGAAAATTTGTTGGTAGCGTATTGTGTATGAAATCTCGGACTCTTGTAATCAAATTAGTAAATCATTACAAAAATCATTTTCCACAATAACACTGATTTTTCTTTTGAACTTCTTGCATTCCCATTATTCATTATATACATCCACACATAAAAATAACACTAAAGTTACACTTAGCTTCCTGAATCAACCAGGAAGGGGAGTGTTTCATGTATTGATCTTTACCATAAATTTCTTGAAATTGGAACATTTAATGGTCATTAATTTAACATAGAAAAATGAGTGTTTCATACAGTCAATATAACAAAAATTCAATTTTACATGATTACAATTACTTAAAATCTCAACCACCAAATACAATAATAGCAAATAGCTAATGACTAAATTCAATTATGTGTGTGATTCCAATATTCTCTTGTAACTTAACCAAAAAATAGAGCCGTACAGTGCAACTGAGATTAAGTAACATTAACTTCAATGGTACTGTTTGTGACACCGATTGATGTAGATCATCTTTTTGTAACAACTATAAAATTTTTATTTTCATAAATCTTAAATAAGCTATCTCCCCTTGTTGTGACATTATAAAATTATGCAATGTACGACAAGTTGTTATAATATATCGATGTATGCAAATCGTAAGAAGGCTAGCTTTCTATGAGAATTGAACACATTTTTTTCAGAACTCCAGAACATCGTTCAATAATATTCTTGAAGAAGAATTTCTATAATTTAATAGTACTTGACTTTGAGGCTGA
Organism: Phalaenopsis hybrid cultivar; assembly: GCA_002079205.1. NCBI lineage: Eukaryota > Viridiplantae > Streptophyta > Magnoliopsida > Asparagales > Orchidaceae > Phalaenopsis > Phalaenopsis hybrid cultivar. Next base: position 3,868 of record JXCR01096556.1, on the reverse strand, counting down.
GTGCCCTCATGATATTCACTCAAATGATATTTTAATCCTCCATATGTTTATAAGAAACCTGACATGTTAGCATTGCCTGAATCAACCAAGTAATATTTTCCTTATTTTTTTTAAAAAAAATCTTACTAAAATAAAAAAAATTACTATTTAATAATTTAAAAATTGGTGGCATAGGAAAGTTTAATTGAGGATTTGATAATTATTCTACAAATTTCCTAGTATCAATTGTTGTCCCCTCCCAACAAGATAATATGTAAGTAAACATCATATTAAATCCATATACATACACATTATATTTTGAGTTGGCTCCTTATGTTTTCCTCAATGTGAAATTTGCTCTTCTTTAGGTACATGTGCGGTTATATGTGATCTATCAATTGCATCAACACAATCCTATTCATATAACTTATAAATAAACAATCATATTTCAAATAAACAAATGAATATGTTATTAAATTTCAAATGGCCTTCTAACAGCTCTACCAATTAGTTATTAGCCTCTAGCTTTAGAGTAAGTGATCAAGACCTTTAGGAGGGAGAAATTCTGAAAGGAACCCAATATTGTCTCAACCATATAGTGAAGCATAAGGCAGTTTCCTCATAATGAGCTGATATGACGAAGTATACAGAGCTAGTTGCTAACTTCGAAGAGGATTGTGATAGTGAGGAGTGATGGGATTCATCGAATAGATGATGTGACATGCTTAGTGGATTCCTCTCTCTGATTCATTTTATAAATGATTATGTATTTATTTCATTAAAAATGGAATGAAGGTATGCACATAGCTTTTTTATAGTTATCATCTTTTTTTTTTTTTCTTATTTTTGCTTAAGAACATGAATGGGATATATATTATTTTGAATAGCTTTCACTTGTATGAGTATAAGACTTTGAATTAGTCATACTATAAGATTCTTCAATGATATTAACATTAAATGAACTTTTTATTTAAACTGAGTGATAATATGTTTGATGGAAAATGAATGTAATCATTACTTGGCTAGCTAGTTGTGTCGAATGATATTATTTTACCAAAAATTTCTTCATTAACTAGCTAGGTGGGCAGTCATTAGAAAATTATATTTATAATGAGTCATCATGTTAGATGAGTTGTTCCTTATGCTAGGCTTATTAAGCAAATATTATTGTTATCTTTATAAAGGTAACTATTTAGACTAGCCTCTGAGGTGGTAAATTTTGAATTTTTTTTATCATAAGTGGGTGAATCTATTCTTCAGGGCTTGACCTATGTTTTGAGAGTGGAAGGTAGAAGGGCTTTGTACTACTTGAATATTGCAGGGTGAATATATATATAATTTATTATAGAGAGATGATCAAATCAAGAAAATCTTAGATGGTCCACCAATATGTTTAGGATAGTAATATTGATTATGATGTCAAAGAGATGACTGAATCAAAAAATTATAGTTTGGATGCCTTGATCTAATTAAAAGATTTTGCTTAATCGAATAAGTTTTGTTTATATGAATTATTAAGCTTCTTAAGTGTAATATATGATTTTCATGGCATCTAATTTAGGGAAGAGATAACAGTTTACCCAAAGAACAAACTACTAATTGGAAACATCATAGCTGTTAGAAGTACTTCTTAATGCTGGCATGTCACCATATAGTTGGTCACTGAACCATCATCATAACTATGATATTTAATATTTTACCTTCAATGCCTATAAATGCTAGGGATCTTTTTCAGTTCTATACCTAAAAATTTTGAAATGTAATTATGAAAATTTGTTAAAAGAGAACTCTAACAAACTCCAAGTGAGGGGGTCGAAGAAGAGAGTGAGAATGAGTTGGATGACTCATACTTGCATGCTTTCAGCTTTTAACTTCTTATTTGCTAGTTTCTGAAAGGGAGTGTTTTTAGTTCACGAGTTCCGAGCATGTTCTCTTTGATGTTCATATTCAATACTAGAAGCTTCATCCGACCTCCAAGGTAGATACATTAGTGAGGAAGAAGTGTCTTTCCGAAAAGGTTTTGGCTAATCCTTCTGGTGTTTCAAAGTTTGAGGTAGAATGGAGTTCTATGTCAGTTATTGTTGGAGAGGCTGATCAGATGTTCGATAGACGGGTTTAAATACTTAGTCGTCCTACATCTCCTTCGACCTATTTTTTCATAGATTCCAATTGGTCGTTTTCTCAAGTTCTAACAGTTCCTAATGGTGTGCTGTTAATTTCTTATCATTATAAATAACCGGGTAACTAGAGGAAATAAAATCATACATTTAGAGAAATCTCTGAGATCCATCTTCCCAAATGAAAAAAAAGGAAGTGACCATACCTTCTCACCACCCCCTTACATCTAAGTATGAGCAAGCTTTTTAAATATGTACGGAGGATCTGATCCTAAAGGAGATGCCTCTCAATTCAATGGAAGATGCTGATGAGTAGGCCTCACGATTCAACAGAAGAATGACTACAAGAGTCAACCGTACTACTGAAGAAGACTTGCATTTTTTGTAAAAGTAATGAGAGAGCGAGCAACCACTAGCCAAATGTTAAATGACCAAGTACAATTGTACTTACCATATTGATTAAAAAAATATTTTTTAATACATATCTTCTTTTTTCTCTTGGTCCTAGTGAAGGATTCATGTGTGACTTATTAAATCTCTTACTCACTTTATTTATCAATTATTTAAGGATATCTTTGGTCGAGTCTCTAGGAAATGAGCGGCTCTTTGTGGGAAAATTCTTTAAGTCTCAATGCATCTATCGCTACAAGATTTGGACGAGGGTGAGAGTGACGACTATTCACCTCGTTATATTTTAGAGTGTCTTAGTTTTGAGTGATTCTCCTCATGATTCATTTCTGTGTAGGGGTTTACTTGGTTTGCTCTTCTTCCAACGAGTCGTCTTCTTCACTTAGGGGTTTTGCAGGGGTTCTTTTGGTGCTAGTGCTGTAGATTCTCTCTTTTGCCATGGAAGGCCCGTCGATTGGGATGACAATGTTGTTGCTTTAGTAAGTGTTGACTAATCACTTCTACCATCTACTTTTTGAGCTTATGAATCCTCTGAGCTACAAAATATATGATGTAGCTCATGTTGCTACAACTTCTCGATAGCTAGGTTTTTCTCCTTGTTTTATCACTCCTCTTATTTGTGACATATCCACACTCATTGCATCTTTTCAGGGTGTTGAACTTAGTCTTATTCTTGCATCACACCCAAGAAATTAAGCGTTGCGAAGGAGAGAACGGATGGTAGAGAGAGAGAGAGCCGTAAACAACTAAACTGAGGCGATAATGAGCAAAATGAGGAAGAATAGATAAAAACAGGGAGTTTTTTTCCGACTCTAACTGATGGTCAAAAGACATTAGGATCACTCATTTTACATTTAATACCACTTATTTATATTGATTGGCCTTTATAAATTAACATATTTAGGTTTATACCACCCATAGGTCTTTTTGCGCTTGTGGTTGTTTTTAATATTTATATCCCCATTAAAAGTTAGGGTCTTTGAGAGATTATCTACTGGTTGACTTCTTTGCTAAACAGTGAGTTTATTTGCCTCTGATGATTTGTTCTCATCCTTCGTATTTGGCATATCATACTCGTCCTATCACACTTGGTATGTTAGTGCTTTATTGACTTTTATCAGACCACTTATCGTTCTGAGTTGACCTTTTCTTTATGCGCCTCTAGACTCGTCCATCTAGTCGGCTTATGAGGATGGTTCAAGAGCTATTCAAATCCTTGTTGGTCCGAGCTACCATTTTTGGTCCTAAACGTTCATTATCATAATAGGTCATCTCATGGGCTACAGAGGCCCGAAAAAATGACCTGATGGGTCCATTTTTGACATACAATCCTTTTTTTGAACTAAAACGATGGACTATACATA
>JXCR01096554.1:22184-36527 GCA_002079205.1 Phalaenopsis hybrid cultivar | reverse complement strand
TCTATTGGATGATCGGGAATCCCTTGGAGGAGGTAACCTACGGTTGCTAACGAGGCTTCTCATGATTTTAATGAAATTATGGAACTCATTAAGTTGGGTTTAGTAAGTTCATTTGGACTAAGTGAATCCATTAAAAAATAGTGATGCAAATTATGGAACTCATTAAGTTGGGTTTAGTAAGTTCATTTGGACTAAGTGAGTCCAATAGAGAATAGTGGTGCCGAAACGAGGGAATCGTAGGATCCTAACCGGTGTCGCTCTAATCAACTTTAATATTCCCTCATACAATTTAAAGAACTTCAACCATAGGGCCACCTAATTTGACATTATAACTTGACACGCTAGAAAACTCAAACTCGTCGCGGTGAGGAACTTGGAGCCAGCATGGTGGGCAGCACGACCATCTTCAACAGCAAAGCCTGTCTTCCCTAGATAAACCAATCATCCTTCCTTAGACTTAAACAACAAAGTCATAGGATTTCGAGGTTGCTTGCTTATGTAACGTAAATCCTCACCTTATCTTTAGGCCTTTGTATAGCCCTGCTATACAATATAAGCCCTAAAACGTAAATCCTCACCTTATCTTTAGGCCTTTGCATAGCCCTGCTATACAATATAAGCCCTAAACGTAAATCCTCACCTTATCTTTAGGCCTTTGCATAGCCCTGCTATACAATATAAGCCCTAACACATAAATCCTCACCTTATCTTTAGGCCTTTGTATAGCCCTGCTATACAATATAAGCCCTAACTCATAAATCCTCACCTTATCTTTAGGCCTTTGTATAGCCCTGTTATATAATATAAGCCCTAACTCATTCTTTAGACTTAAACAACAAAGCCATAAGACTTCGAGGTTGCTTGCTTATGCAACGTAAATCACCTTATCTTTAGGCCTTTGCATAGCCCTACTATACAATATAAGCCCTAACTCGTCTTAGGACTTATCTTTAGGCCTTTGTATAGCCCTGCTATATAATATAAGCCCTAACTCATCTTAGGATTTCGAGATTTTATCTTTAGGCCTTTGCATAGCCCTGCTATACAATATAAGCCCTAACTCGTCTTAGGATTCTTAGGCCTTTGCATAGCCCTGCTATACAATATAAGCCCTAACTCGTCTTAGGACTCCAAGGTTGTCGCCTTTGTATAGCCCTGCTATACAATATAAGCCCTAACTCATCTTAGGATTCCGAGGTTGTCATTTGTCATGACCTAAACCCTCACATCTATCAGGATATTTGTGTAATCATTTCACACGAATGTAAGCCCTAAATAATAAAGTTGATAGGATGAAACACTTAAATATTTCTCCTCAAAATTGAAGCCAAACATTAGAAGCTTGGGAAGTCACCGAGGTTCTCCTCTGGATCCATGACATCCCCTAGTTCTTCCTCCTTTAGAAGTCACCGAGGTTCTCCTCTGGATCCATGACATCCCCTAATTCTTCTTCCTTTGGATTCTATAATTGAAACACCTAAATACTTCTCCTCAAAACTGAAGCCAAACATTAGGATAGCTTGAGAAGTCACTAGGTTCTCCTCTGGATCCATGACATCCCCTAGTTCTTCCTCCTTTGGATTCTACAATAAAATATTCCAACACCTAAATATTTCTCCTCAAAACTGAAGCCAAACATTAGGATAGCTGGGGAAGTCACCGGAATATTTCTCCTCAAAACTGAAGCCAAACATTATGATAGCTTGGGAAGTCACTGAGGTTCTCCTTAAGACCTAAATATTTCTCCTCAAAACTGAAGCCAAACATTATGATAGCTTGGGAAGTCACCAGGGTTCTCCTCTTACTTCTCCTCAAAGTTGAAGCCAAACATTAAGATAGCTTGGGAAGTCACCGAGGTTCTCCTCTAGATCCATGATATCCCCTAGTTCTTCTTCCTTTGGATTCTACAATAAAATGTTCCAAATTTGACCCAATCCCATTTCACACCTCTACGTCCGATCTCATTGAAAAGACTACCCTTTGAAATTCTTTGAAGATAATATTTCTTGATTTTTATCGAGAGTCTTCTTAGGTGACTACCCTTTGAAACTCCTTGAAGATAATATTTCCTGATTTTTATCGAGAGTCTTCTTAGGTGAATATAAAATGTTCCAAATTTGAACCAATCCCCTTTCACACCTCTACGTTCGATTTTGTTGAAGAGTCCTACTCTTTGAAACTCCTTGAAGATAATATTTCCTGATTTTTATCGAGAGTCTTCTTAGGTGACTTTAGATTGAACCAATCCCCTTTCACACCTCTACGTCCGATCTCATTGAAAAGTCCTACCCTTTGAAATTTTTATTCTACAATAAAAATGTTCCAAATTTGAACTAGTCCCCTTTCACACATCTACGTCCGATTTCGTTGAAGAGTCCTACCCTTTGAAATTCTATATTTCCTGATTTTTATCGAGAGTCTTCTTAGGTGACTTTGGTCATTTAAGATGTAATTAAATATAGGGGCTTGCCCTTTTATAAAGCATGTCTANGTGACTTTGGTCATTTAAGATGTAATTAAATATAGGGGCTTGCCCTTTTATAAAGCATGTCTAAACCCAGCTTAATGTAAACCCTATTTAATTCTTTATATTAAATAGGGGAACTTGTCGGCAAATACAAAGGTTTCGCAGACCAAACGGACGTCATACTTTCCTTAGTTTATTTGATCGAGCCTCATGCTCAAGTCTTGTGTTTATCCTTTGGATAGATACAAGATTCGAGGTACAGTGCTCTTTCATTTTAAGCTATGAAAAATATGGGGTCAGTTTGATTTCATACTTCAACGTTCTTCCGAAGCGGGCGACGGGATTTTGATTCCGGTGACCGACAGCTTCTTAAGGGCAACTCCTCTCCAACCCCCGAAATAGCGCCGACACTCCTAAATCACATAAGCTTTTCTGTACAACTTTTCTCCAATTGCACAAGGTATAGTAAAACTACCAGGATCTTTTAATTTTTTAAGAAGCTTTTTCTGAATAATAGCACTACACTTTTCACTAAGTGCAACGGTCTCATGATCTGTAAACTTCCTTTTATTCTCCTTCATAAATTTAGCATAACTTGGCATTTGTTCCAAAGCTTCAACAAAAGGAATATTTATGGTTAACTTCTTAAGGATTTCCAGAAATTTTGTAAATCGTGTTTATCTTTATTCATCTATTTCAGTCTCTGAGGAAATGGAGGTAATGATTTTTCTACAGGGCTCTGTGTTTGTTCATTTTCCTATTGATCATTTTCCATTTCTTCCTTTTCTTCATCAACTTTAGTTTCTCTTTGGATCCTTGTTTCAACTTCTTTTTGCTTCGTAATTGAATAGCTTTAATTTGCTCTTTATTTTGATCTTTTGGATTAACTTCCACAGTACTTGGAAGAATTCCAGGTGCAGTAGCAATATGTCCTAATTGATTTTCAATATTTCTAATAGTACCCCCTTGATTCTGTATTTAATTTCCCATATTCAACATTACTTCTTCCATCGTAAACTTCTTTTTCTTAACTTGTGGGTTAGGGTTGGAGTTAAATCCTAAAGGATAATAAAGTCAAAAATTAGGATTTCCTTGATAGTTCAGATTTTTGGATTGATTAACCGAATTATTATAATTATTCCAACAAAAATTATGGTGATTTTTCTAACTAGGGTTAAAATAGTTAGAATAGGGATTGTCATTTCGATTATTTATAGCGTTTAAAGTTTCTTAAGATGATTGAGCATCAATAATATGTCCTGGTGAGTTCTCCTCTAATACTGGGGTTACTTGAGAATAATTCATTCCCATTTAATCAATCATTCTAGAAATAGCAGCAATTTGAGATGCCAAAATAGACATTGCATCAGAATTATGAATACTAGCTACTCTCTTAGAATTTACCCTTTCAGAGGGCCATTGAAAATTATTAGTAGCCATTTCTTCAATTTAAGAATATGCTTCATCAAAATGTATTGACAATAATGAACTACCACCAGCAGCATCTATACTAGATCTCAGTGATCCTACTAATTCATTGTAAAATGTTTGAATTATTAACAATTGTGGTAAAGCATGATGTGGACGCTTTCTAAAAAGATCTTTAAATCTTTCTCAGGCTTCATATACCGATTCCCCTTGAAACTGACAAAAGTGTAATATCATTTCTAAGCTTAGTGGTTTTCGAGGGTGGAAAATATTTAGCCAAGAATTTTTTTGATAGTTCTACCCAAGTTCTAATAGATCCAGGTTCTAATGAATTTAACCAAGCCTTGGTTTTATCTCCTAATGAAAAAGAAAAAAGCCTAAGCCAAAGAACATCATTAGACACTCCTTCATATTTAAATGAAGCACAAATTTTAAGAAAACTAGCAAGATATAAGTTAGGATTTTGAATAGGTGATCCTCTAAACTGATTTTTTTATACCATTTGGATAATAGCAGGTTTTAGCTCAAATTAATTAGCAGCAACATCAGGATTTTGAATAGTCAAGTGAAGATCATGTGCTATCGGATTCACATAATCTTTTAAAGGTCTATGCTGATTTTCAGTTATTAGATTATCTAAGTTATTCATCATTTCTTGTAAATTTTTAATTTCTCTTTGATTTTTTTGAATTTTTCTAATAGTACGTTCTAATTTTGAATTGTAAGGTACTAAACCTTCAGATCCAAAATTTCACATAAATAAAAAAAACAAGCAAAGTAAAACACTCTAATAAAAATATTACTTTTCAGATTTTTTATTTTTAAATTTATTACTATTATTATTATTATTTAATAATAATAATTTTTATGGTATGTATGCTATCTCTAAATTTCCTACTTTATTAAAACTATTTAATTCAACTATTACCTTCCCCACGCAACGACGCCAAAAACCTGATTCAACTTTTTGTTGCGATAGATTATGTAAAAATTAATTAAATATAACCAATTAATATTCATATTCTATGCAAGTATACATATTGTTATCAAGTAATAATGGGCTTTCTATTTAAGCCCCAAATATCGATCCTACGGTGAAGGTTTAAATTGAAAATGACAAATTTTCTAGGAAATTCATAGAAAGTCAACTGAAATCACTGTCAATAATTTCAATTATCGAGATTTAGTCAAAATTAAATTTCTAAACTCTGATCAAATCAAATATACAAAATTTAAATTAGTAAATATTATTCTATTAACAATCTTTATATAACGGAGATTCTTTTGTGAAAAAGCATCCTTCCCACTAGAATGAGGTTATGGTAAAATGAGATGCGATAAATTTTCATAATATGTATTGTGCAAAATAAGAGCAATTTTAATTCTCTACCCTAATACAGTGCATAGAAAATCATTAGCTAATCACAGTGCATAGTCTCTAAATCCGTGGATAAGCTAGGAGGATATAGGCTCCCACTTCCCTTCACTTGAAGGCCGGCTCTTGCTTCAGTTTTTAAATACTAAGACTAAATTAAAAATTTTAGTCTATCACCCTAAAGGTTCTCCAATTCTACACCCAACGAAGACTATTTCCCTATTTATTTGCACTTAATTTCATAAATGATGTTCTCCTTCATATAATCATATGTGATCCTTACTCTGTTGTAGAACTCATTCTTCATGTCCTGGATCATATGTTTCGACAATTCAATTAGCCAGATCAAAAAGTAAATTAAGTTCAGAGTTGAAAAATCATCACAATTTATTTTATAATTTAATATTGATCAAAAAGTAAATTAAGTTCAGAGTTGAAAAATTATCATAATTTATTTTATAATTTAATATTGGCACATTCATATTATCTCTTCATTTCACCATATCTCAGAGTAGGGAGAAAGATAGAGGGAACTACTCAAGCTTCATGAGAAAGAAATAGCAAAGCACAAATTTCATATATAAGAGAAATTTTATACAACACTGATAAACAATCAATACTTATCTGAAAACTCTTTCTCAAAGCAAATCCTTTATAGCCTTTCCTTAGAAATGCAGGAAGATGATATCTCTCAGTTTTCTCCTTCTTCACCACTCTTATAGAAAGTTTCACACTAAATCTCACCACAAAAACTCTAAACTATGAGAGAAAAATCACTAATTGACTCTAATATGGAAGTGGAATGGAATAATGTTGTGCAAAAAATGAAAGTAGAAGAGTGAAAAATGCAAAGGAGCGCTTTTTTTTATGAAATTTGGCCCCAAATAGAACACAAGGTCGGTTCTCCAAGAGGTACCTCCAAATACTCTTCAAAAAATCGTCCAAATACAATGAACCTTCTAGAAACGGGGTCTGCAACGCCTTTGGAGCTGTCGGCACTAGTCTGGCGCCATCGGCACTGAGTAAAATATCTCCGCATTAATTTTTTTTGCGCTATCGGCGCTGTCCTCAGTGCTGTCGGCACTGAGCATTTCTTCAAAAACATCATTTTGACTCCAAATTTCTTTATTTTTGCTTTCTTTTTGCTTTATGCCCTAAAAATCAACAAACTGTAAGAAAAAATCAAACTAACTTCCATTAAAGTGCAATATCATCAAAAATAGGTATAAATTATGGGTCTAAAAATGCATATATTTTTTATGTATCAACTACTGTTGCGGTTGTTATACCTATAGTGAAAGAGTTCTATGCAAATCTACATGGAATTACCCAAGGAGTTGTCTTAGTTCGAGGTAAGGCTGTACAATTTACTCTTGGGAGGATAATTGAATTATATATGATAGAAAATGTTTCAATATCTCATTATGCAAATTTCATTCCTACGTGAGATTTGATGCAAGATATTTATTATTTTCTGACGGATGAAAGTGATATGTGGGAAGTACGAGATGAAGGATATATTAGTTTTCATACTTCATCACTTAATCCAATTTTGAAACAATGACATTTCTTTATTTGTACAAAATTACTCCTACTATGAAGATCAGTAGAGTCACCAAGGAGAGTGTTATTTTAAACTATTGCATTCAAATGAAGAAACTGTTGATATAGGTTCAATTATATTTAAATATGTGATGACAATCATTATGAGTGGGCCAATTTAAGGACTTGGGCATCCTTCAGCAAATTTTCTGATTTTCAGTCAGTCCCAAGTGCCATTTCAAAGTTGGGAAAAAGTTTTACTACCATGGGAGCCTATGATTCCTATTGATGATCAATATGTTGGTAATAAAAATGAAGCACTAAATTTTATTATAGATCATTATTCTTATGCTTCATCTCCATTAATGCTACCAGCAGTTGGATGTTTGCTTGCTTTTGAAAAGAAATTGAAGAAAATTAAAAGAGAACTTCAGAGTATTATGAATTTAGTAGAAGACATCAAGTACCTTTTTATTCACCTAGATTGGAGAATGAAAGGAAATATTGATCACACTAAAACTTTTGAAGCAAGATTAGTTGGTATGTTTAAAGAAAAGGGGTCGATCGAAGAAAATTCGATAGATCAATTCCCATACCAATTCTTCTACAACCAATATATCCATTACCAATCTAAGATATTAGAGGAGGTGAAAGAACTGAAGATGAGGCTGAATGATTAAAGATTGTGAACTCATTACTTGCTTAAAAATGTTTGTGTTTTAGTGTAATTATATGGATTTGGTTAGGTTTGATTTGGTTTATTTTTTCTTTAGAATTCTGAACTTTGATTATGTGTATAGTTTTGTTTTAGTGTTTAGTGTTGTGGCTTGATTTTGATGCAAATTTATTATTAGTTTGTTTAATAGTTATGAATTTGTGAAATGTATTTGGAAAAAGTGTATTTTCTTATATAAAAGACAGTTTTTTGTTGTTTGCAAAAATGATTTTTTGTGAAATGTGTATTTATGAATTTAGATAAAAATTTATGTTTAAAATACTAAAAAATTTGAAGAAAATTGAAAGGAAATTGAAATTTTGAAAAATCAAAATAGTAAATTTCGGGCCTTCAGGGCCGACAGCGCCCTCGACCCGAGAGCAACGAATTAACCCTTTAATTCATGATTTTCACCGTAAACCACAATTTTACCCCCTTAAGTCACCTTCAACCTTCAGTTTTGCACCTATGGCTTAATTTTGGGCAGATTTGAGGTGATTTTGAGGCAAAGAAACTTCAAATTTCATCTTCTCTAGGTAAGAGCTACACTTTAAAGTAAATTTATTTGGTTTTCACCAAAGATTTTTCTCACATTGACTAGATCCAAAATTTTGAAATTTTTTTGAGAAATTTTAAGAAAATGATTTGGTGAAGAACTCTTATTTAGTGGATTTAAGTTTAAAGTAGTTTACATTTCAATTTTCAGAATTTCTTTGATTTAATCAAAATTTTTCAAATTTTTCTAGATTTCCTATGGCACCTAGATCGAGCAAAACAAAAGTGGAATATGATGAGAAGTGATTTTTTAGCTTTAGTTCCAGTGCTTGATTTCAGAGTTTGCAAGAAAATAAAAAAGTAATTCAGGACTGAGGTTTTAAAATCCAGGAAGAGAAGTTGAACGATTGATTATCACACAACAATGGGAAAACTTCTGTTATTTTATTGCCGATCTTCTGTTATTTTACTGCCAATGCAATAATTGAGATTGTAATGAAATTTTATGTCAACCTTCCTGTTGCTTCTGATGATTTTGTTTTTGTTTGAGGAAAAAGGAGGGAGTTTACCTCAAGAAAAATTAATGAATTTTATCAGTTAGAAGATGTGTATAGATGTCAGTATCATTCTTTTTTGCTACAGAGCAGGCTTTAGATGAAGTTATTTCTTTTCTGACAAGTGAAAAAGTGGCTTGGAAAATAAAAAAAATGGAGTTAAAGTTAACTTTTCCCTTTCTATGTTAAATGCAGTATCTAAAGCCTGACACTATTTTATTTATAGGAGGATGATTCCAACAAATCATCATAGTGAAGTGCCAAGGATAGAGCCATCCTGAACTACTGCATTCAACAAGTGATGGATATAAATGTAGGCTCTATCATTTATATGAATACTCAATCTATTGCTCTGGGAGAGATCATTGGTGGATTGGCAGACCTTGCTCTGATTTGCACACTTTGTGAGCATGCAGGAGTTGATTTCAGACCAAATGAGGAGAGCATTGAGCCTCAGAGACTAATTGGGCTACCAACATCAAGACTTATGAGTCCCATGTTGATTAGAGATTTGGAAGATAGGCCAGAGATATTCTTTCTACTTCTAAAACTCCTGTGAGCCTACTTCAAGTGACCATAGCAACAGGGAGTTGTTGGACCAGATGATGATTCAACAGGGAGATATTTTGAGGATGGATCATAGGATGCAAAATATTGATGTCAGAAATGTTCACATTGATGATCTGATTTGCCAGAAATTTGAATATGATGCTGCTTATAATGATGCTTTAGTGAGATATCTGAGGGATGACCATACAATTCAGTTCCTTATTCACCGTACTTATACTCCATATCAGCAGCAAAAGTTAGATGTTGATGATGAGGAAGATAACGACTGGTGATCTATTTTGTTTATTTATTTATGTTTGTACTGTGTAATTGTATTGTTTGTGTTGTGATGTAGTTGAGACTTTGTTTGTTATGTTATGTTAAACTGTAATGTGGAAAACTATTTTCATATTTAGAATTTAGTTTAGTTCTATTGTTATTTTTAGCACTTTGTTATGTATTGTGATTAGCTCTTTCTCAGCAAATTTTATATGTATTATGTGCAATTTAATATTTTTAACCTTGTAGTTTTGATATTAGCACCTGCAACATTTCAAAATTTATTTTCAAATTTCAGAATCTCTAACAGTTATGAATTTTTTTATGTGTTTAATGCTTTCTTCTACCCTTTATTTTTAAAGTTCTTCATGCAAAAATCTTTTAAAAAATTTAAGTTTGGGGGAGAAGAAATATCGTTATTAGAAAAGAACTTAATTTTATTATTTTAAATTTAACATGACCTTTGGTATTAGGAGTTAACTTTGGATAACTATATTTATGTTTCTAATTATATAGTAAATTTAAGTAAAAATTTTCAATAATAAAGGTTAATTCTAAGGGCTAAGATATTTAGTAAAAGAGACTAAGACTATGTTTTTCAATTTTTAGTAAAAGAAATTTGTATTTTTTAAGTATTAAAAATTTTAAAGAGGTTCATGTAAAAAGAAAAAAAAATAAACTTTATGAAATCTTTAATTTAATATAAATTTGTTAAGTGAAGAAATGTAAAAAGATTTTAAATTTAAGAAGAGGATAGTGAAGTTCAAAATCATTAAAGGTTATCTAGATATAGTAATCTTCAGAAAAAGAAAAGAAAAGCAAAAGAAAAAAGGAAAAATAAAAGAAAAAGAAAAAAAGAAAAAGAAAAGAAAAAGGAAATGCGGGGAGAAAGCTTGAGGAGATGCCTAATTAAAATTTGGCTTCACTTGAATCAACTTAAGGAAAAAGACTTAGACATATTTTCTAAACTTTTTATTTGAATGTTAACTTAATTATTTATAAAGTTTTATGAATTTCTTTTCCATATGAATTTCCTAAGTGACTTTAATATAATAAATTGCTGTTTTTCTTGAAAGAAATAAAGGATCAGAAACCTTAGACTTAATTACTGAATATCCTTACACCTTTAGTATTAACTGGAGTGATTTTGAATTTTTCTTAAGTTAAAACTATTATATTTAGAAAAAAAAATATGAAAGTCTAAAAGTTAAATTCTTTACCATAAGTCATATTTTTTATGTAGTAGAGAAGTTACTTGAGGACGAGTGACATGTAAGTTTGTTGGATTTTGATACACCAAAAATATATGCATTTATAGACCCATTTTTATACTCATTTTTGGTGATATTGCACTTTAATGGAAGGTATTTTGATGTTTTCTTGCAAGATGTTGATTTTTAAGGCTTAAGGCAAAAAGAAAGAAAAAAAGAATGAAATTTAGAGTTAAAATTAAATTTTTGGAAAAATGCTCAGCACCAGCAGCGCCGACGGTGCAGAACAATTTAACTCTAGAGATTTTTACTCAGTGCCGAAGGCGCCAGACCAGCGTCGACGACACCAAAGGCTGTGCAAACCTCGTTTCTAGAAGGTTTGATGTATTTGGACGATTTGTTAAAGAGTTTTTGGAGGCACCTCTTGAAGAACCAACCTTGGGCTCTATTTGGGGTTGAATTTCATCAGAAAATGGGCTCCTCTATGTTTTTCACTCCTCTACATTCATTTTTTCGCTCCACATCATTCCATTCCACTATCATGTTGGAGCCAATTGTCATTTAGCTTTCATAGTTTAGAGTTTTTGTGGTGAGATTTAGTGTAAAACATTTTGTAAGAGTATTGGAGAAGGAGAAAAGTGAGTTCTTCTTCCCACATTTCTAAGGAAAGGCTACAAAGGCTTTGCTTTAAGAAAGAGTTCCAGATAAGTTTGTTTGTTTATTTAGTGTTGTATGAACTTTAGTTTATATATGAAATTTGTATTTTATCGTATTTTTCTCGTAAAGTCTGAGTAGTTCCCTCTATCTTTCCCCCTACTTTGAGATATGGTGAAATGAAGAGATAAAATGAATGTGCCATAATTAAAATAAAAAATAAATTGTGATGATTTTTCAACTCCGAAATTAATTTCAATTTTAGTCTGGCCAATTGATATGTTAAAATATTTTGTGGACCATATGATCCGAGAAATGGAGTATGAGTTGTACAATAGAGTGAGGATCACATTTATTTTCATGAAGGAGAAATTCTTTCATGAAATTAAGTGCAAATAAATAGAGACATATTATTTGTTGGGTGTAAAATTGGAGAATCTTTAGGGTGACAGACTAAAATCCTCAATTTGGTCTTAGTGTTTAAAAACTAAAGCGAGAGTTAGCCTTCAGGTAAAGGAAAGTGGAACCTACGGAAATGAAGCTGGTATCCTCCTAACCTAAGATTAGCCAATGATTTTCTATGCACTGTAAAATGGTAGAGAATTAAATATGCTCCTATTTGGTACAATCCATATTAAAAACATTTATCTCATCTCATTTCACCAGAATTACATTGTAGTGGGAAGGATGCTTTTTCACATAAAAAATCTTCATTACTTAAATATAGTTATTAGACTAGTATTTAATATTTAAAAGTTGCATTTCCGTTTTTGCTAATAGTTAAGTAATTTAGTTTATTAAAATCTCAACATTCAAAATTGGTGATAGTGATTTCGTTTGATTTTCTATAAATTTTCTATTAAAATTTATCATTGCTAACTTACGCTTTCCCCATAGGATCGATATTTTGGGCTTCGATAGAAAGTCCATTATTACTTGATAAAGATATATGTACTTCTGTAGAATCCCATTATTCATTACTTATAATTTATATATATTTTTTACACAACTTACTTTTCATATAAGGATCAAGTTTTTGGCACTGTAGTGGTGTCAGCTTCATAAATCCTTGCATACAAAAAATTCGGGATCAGTGTCTCAATGTTATTTTTGTAAAAAGGACTCAGAAATGGTTGTGCATATGTTTTTTCTTTGTCCTTTTACTGCTAATATTTGGAATATGTTGGGTAGCCATTTCAAGATAAAATGGCCTACCTCTTCTTCTAATTAGGATTATCATTATACTTGGAAAATTGTTATTTCTGTGGAGAAAAATTTGCATTGGTTCTCCTTTTTTTTCTTTGGTTCATCTGGGTGGCGAGGAAAAAAGCTATGTATGGTAACAATTTGTTGGCTCTTGATATTAATGTCTATAACATTTTGGCTCATTTTAAATGGGTCTATCATTCCTTATCTTTGTTGGGTGATATTACACAGTCTAAAGTGGGTAGAATGGCCATCTTCAGATGGAAACCCCCACCTACGAACTGGATTAAATTTAAAATGGATGGCAGTTCGATCTTCAGCGCAGCTGGTGCGGGTGGGATCCTTCGGAATCATTTTGGGCAGTGTCTTTATTATTTTGCTTCTTTGATTTGTGTCACCTCTCCTTTGGAGGCTGAAAGTTGGGCTTTTCTTTTAGTTGTTAAGGTTGAGGCTTGTCTTAAATTTACTAAAATCATTTTTGAGACAGATTCAAAAACGCTTATAGATGAGTTGTACAATATCGCTATGCATCGATGGAATTTTCTTGCTAATATGAATCGAATTCGAGATTATATACATCGATACAATTTCATTTTTCATTTGTCTTTTATCTACAAAGAAGGTAACTCTCCTGCTAATTGGTTATCTCATTTGGCGAGGAATTCTTTTAATGATAGTCATGACACTTTACCCATGTCGCATCTTCGCATTTTTCTGAATGGTGATCTGCTTGATTCTCCTTACCTTAGATGTTAATGCTTGGCTTTGCAATTGGTTTTTGTTTATGTGAAGGAAAAATGTTTAACTATTCTTTCTAAGGCTTTTTTCCTTTCAATATTATTTTGGGTTTGGTTGGACTTCCTGGGGGATAAATTCAATGGTTTACATTTATACCACTAACTCCTTATTTGGTTTTGGCTAGTTTTCTGGAAGCACAATTTAATAAGCCTATTCGGATTTGGTTTTGTTATTCTTGGGGAATTTTTAAATGTTTTACATTTATACCACCATTTCTATATTTAGTTATTGGCTATGACTATGTTTCTGGAAGCAATTTTGTTTATGGTTGTGTGGATATGGCGTGCATTTGGCTAAGGCTTTTTGGACTTCCTGGGAAGTGTAGTCTTGGTTTTACATTTATACCACCATCTCCTTATTTAGTTTTGGCTATGTTTCTGGAAGCAAAATTGGATAAGGCTATCTGGATATGGCGTGGATTAGCTCTTCCTGGGGGACGTTTTCTTAGTTTTCCATTTTTACCATCATCTCTATATTTAGTGTTTTGGTTTTGTTTATGGAGTGTTTCTTATGAGTGGATTAGAATTTTTGTCGTATGTAATTTTTTGGTTTGTTCCACTATGACTATTGGAAGCATTATCTCAAGTTTAACTCTTATTTATGGGTTTTATGATTTTTTAGTTTGACCTTCTTTTGATCTTGATGTTATTTTGCTGATGCTATCGAGGCATTTTGTGAGGCTTTTCTGGCTGCAGGCCATCATTTCTAAGGTGTTTATTGCAAATACTTCGAGACGGTGTAATTTCTTCTTTTGCGCAGAAAAGGATTGGCTGGAGCTGCTTGAAGCTTATCTATTTTGTGTCACTTATTTTTTAGTTTTGACGTACCTTTTTTTGCTTAATTTTTTGTGTTGTGTTGTACTATGGATTTTGGAACCCCTAGGACTATAATGTTTTTTTTTTTTTTGTTTTTTTTACTGGGGATCCACCGTCCCTCCCTTATTTTGTAACCTTTTTGAGTTTTAATGCGTAGGGAGCCACAAGTTGCTCTTTTATATATATATATATATATATATATATATATATATATATATATATATATATATATATATATATATATATATATATATA
>JXCR01096554.1:0-11854 GCA_002079205.1 Phalaenopsis hybrid cultivar | reverse complement strand
GTATATATATATATAAGTATATATATATATATATATATATATACAAACCAACTCCCTATCAAGCTAAACAACTGAATTCCCAATGTCAAGAAGAAACACCATCTCAACAACAGGGCATAACAATTCATGTTCGCACCCACAATGCCAGCAATCATCTTTGCACTCTGAGATAAGGGATTTGAAGCTTGTCACCCTAAGTTAGTAGCTGTAGGGAGGGGGAGAGAGTTGTGGACACTTCAGGATGATCAGCATGAGCACCTTCTATAGCTAGATAATTAGCAGGTCTATTAGCTTCCCTATACACAAAAGAGAAATGGATTTTACTTTCAGTACTAAGCTTGTTGATTCTATGAATCCATTGGTTAATATGCCAAGAGGATGACATCTTAGAATTTAGTAACTCCACCAGCAGGGAGGAGTCCACTTCAGCAAGAATGCACTACCAATTGTTCTTTTTGGCAAAATTTAAGGCCCAAAAAACTGCAGGAGATTCAGTTTCCAAAGCATCATCAGCATTATAAGGGGCCTTGTAAAACAGCAAAGTTTTCCCTTTATGGTCTCTGAAAATTCCCCCAATTCCTGCTCTCTTGTTTGTGTAGCTTCCATCAGTGTTTATTTTAATGAAAGGATAAGGAGGTCTCTCCCATCGCACCTTGATGATTTTGAATTGGTTGGCACCCATGTAAGTTGTGGTCTTCAGAATCTTGGGGAACTTCCTCCAGTGTATTAGTTTGGTTAGGTAAGCCCAACAGTTAGTCATCACCCAAGTCGCAATGGCCTCCCTATACTCATGTTTGTCCATGTTTCTAGCCATCCAAATAAAGTAAGCCACAATGAAGGGAATTGGCTTGAGGTTTATCCCTTTCCAATCTTTAATGCAGTCAATAATGTTGTCCCAGCCAATGTTAATAGGATTTATATTCATTTGGGAAGGTTGTTTACTCCAAACCTCCTTGGCAAAGTTACACCTGAAGAATAGGTGATCCCTTGTGTCCTGATCTAGCTTACTTAAATAACATCTTGAAGGGCCTTTCAGGCCTTTTAGTTTCAGGATATCATCAGTTGGCAGAAGGTTGTTGATAACTCTCCAAGGGAAGAACATCATAGAGGGGGTGAGATGTTTTTGGCAAGTGGAGATGTTCCACTGGCAAGAAACTCAGCTATACAGGTAATTTTGAATGTCTTTAGATATACTGGCATTAGTCCTGTTCAGCAGGATGAGTTTATCCTTTTTGTTTCTATCAAATTGTATTGTAGAGATGTAGTTTGCAGACTGCTCCTTCAGTAATCCCCTCAAGAATCCTTCAGACCAACCATTACCAACCCAACAGTCTTTAACCAAGAAATCCCCCTCCTTTCCATCTTGCAGAGCTTCCAAACTGTCATTTGAACACTAGTTATCTTTCCAAAAATTAACATTCCCTTGTCCCAACTCCCATCTGAGCAGCTGATCAATGTCATCTCTAGCCTTGAGCATCTGGACCCAAATTCTAGAGTCTCCCACCTTCCTAGTGACTTCCCCAGGAGGACAGACTTGCAATATTTGGCCATCATAAAGTTGGCCCATAAGCTTTCATTTTGTTTGAATTTAATCCACAGCTTACACAGGCTAATGTGTTGCATCTGATGCAAGCCTTTAAAGCCCAAACCACCAGCCTCCCATGGTTTAGCCACTTTTTGCCAACTAGCCTAAGCCACTTATTTTTTGTTTCCAACGCACAAAAATCTGTTGAAGGTTCTTTCCAGCAGAAGATGTACTTCTTTTCATTGTAGCCACTTGGAGAGCATACAAGGGGATAGAGGTAAGAATGCTCTTCAGTAGGGTGATCCTACCCCCATTGGACAAAAAGGAGTTACACCACCCCTGAAGAGTGGAGGTTATTTTATCAATAACCTCATCAAATTGGATCAGCTTTGTTCTTCCTCTGGTGAGATGAATCCCCAAATATTTGAAGGGGAGGCTCAGGATAGAGAACCCAGTGTAAGAATGCATCCATTGCTTGATTGGTAGAGAGGCTTTTTTGCTAATCAGAATCTCACATTTTTCCTTGTTTACCTTTAGCCCAGACACCTGTCGGAACTATTGCAGACATCCCATAATGTACTTAGTAGCAGGCTTAGAGGCCCTAGTGAACAGCAGAATGTCATCAGCATAGATCAGACGGCTAATGTCCATCCTAGCTCTATTGTGATAAGAGTTAAAGGTTTTCCTCTTCCCCTTGCAGTCCATCAGTCTAGAAAAGTAGTCCAACACCAGTATGAAAATGGTGGGGGACAAAGGGTCCCCTTGTTTAAGTCCTCTGGTGGCTTTAAAGAAACCATGAGATTTCTCATTTATTAAAATTGAGTTTGTGTTGTCCTCCAGCCATCTTTTAATCATCTTGCAGCAATCCTTGGAAAAGCCCCTAGCCTCCAAACAGTCAATGATGAAGTCCCGGTTAACCATGTCATAAGCCTTCATTAGATCAAGCTTAAAGATTGCATTACTCCCTCTGCAAGGTTTCTCCAAATCCTGCAGAAGTTCTTGAGCCAGAAGGATGTTATCCCCAATACTTCTACCTTTAACAAAAGCAGCTTGGTTAATGCTGACAAGGTGAGGTAAAACAGGCTGAAGCCTGTTGACAATGATTTTGCTTATCATCTTACTTATGACATTGCTTAAACTAAGAGTTCTGTACTGCATCCAACTGTCCTTGATAGAAGTTTTTGGGATAAAAACAATAATAGAAGCACTCAAATAGTTAGAGAGTGAGTTTCCTTTGAAAAAGTGTTGAATAGCTATGATCACCTCTTCCTTGATGACATCCCAAGCCTTATTATAGAAGTCAGAAGTAAACTCATCAGGTCTAGCTGATTTGGAACTGTCAATAGAATTCGAAGCAGCTATTATCTCTTTCTCATCGGGATGTCACTTAAGTGCAGATTGGCAGTGAACTTCTTACTGTCAATGAACAAATTTCTATCAATTTGTTCTCTATCCCTAGTGGTCTCATTCATTAAGCTTTGGCAATACTGCACAACACTTTCAGCAATGTCCTCATCCTTCCTAAGCCAAGTACCATTATGATCTTTGATAGAGTGTATAGTGTTGCATTTCCTTTGGTATCAGGCATGGTAGAATTTAGTATTCCTATCTCCATCAGCAAATTTAGTTATCGCAGCCTTTTGTTGAAGGAAGTGGTCCTGCCACTGGATGGCATTTAGAAGTCTCTCATTAGCCTCAAGGAGAACAACCTCATCAATCCTTCCTTTTCTATGCTCCTCCTCCAGCTCAGTTACCTCCTTTTCAGCCTTATCAACAATCTGTAGGAGGTCTCCAAAAATATTCCAGCTCCACAGTTTACGGGCTTTAGCAACCCTCTTCTGGTTAAGCCAAAGGTTGATAAATGGGTCAGGGTGAAGGTCTTTCTTCCACTGATCTTTAATAATATTCAAGAATGTTAAATGCTGAGACCAAACATTCAAGTATCTGAAAGAGCTTTTCTGGTTAGACATCTTATTCCCAATAGTAATCAGTAAAAGCCTATGATCTGACCCAACAAGGCTTAAATGGGTAACAGATGTCTGCAAGAACTGTTGGATCCAGTTGTCATTGGCCAGAACTCTATCCAGCCTTTCCCACAGCTCCTTCCTTCTCCAAGTAAAGGTAGGACCACAAAAACCTAAGTCAAATAATCCAGTTTTTTGGATGTTGTCATTGAAGAAAGATATATTAATGGGGTTGGGAGGTCTGCCCCCCTTCCTTTTAGTAGGAGATGAGACACAATTAAAGTCTCCTCCCACCATCTAGGCCTTGTCAACAGACCCTTGGATGAGCTGCAGGGATTCCCACAACTCAATTCTAGCTGCTTTAGAACATCCAGCATAGACAAAGGAAGCAAAAACTTCCTTATCCATAAATTTGAGATTAAAATGTAAGATTTGAGTATGGTTAAGTAGGATAGAGCACTGCATTTCTTTCCTACAAAAAACCCAAATTTTGTTGTTGATATTAGTAAACAAATTGAATCCAGGAAAGACTTTAGCAATTTTCAAAGTGTTGAGGTGAACCATAGGTTCTAAAATGGCAATACACCAAAGTTTGTGCTTCTTATTCAGATATTTGAGTCTTTTCAGAGATAGGGGGTGGGCAATCCCCCTAATATTCCAACATAACAAATTAATCATGGGGAAGGGGGAGAAGAGTAAGGTTGGGACCTGGACCTAGTCCTCCCTCTATATTTGTTTGAACCCATTCTTATCTGATTAGCATGGACCTCCAAACCTTGAAGCTCCTTTCCTTTCCGAAGGTCTTCTCCTTCTTCTTTATACTTATTTTTCTTCTTATCTTTCTGGATTTACCACTCTGACTCCAGCTCTTTATTCATGTCTTCTACTAGTTTCTGACAAAGGGGTTCCACCACTGGATCCACCACTGGATTCATCACATTTCTAGGAGAAGGGGAGGTAAACACTTCCCCCACTGACTCAGCCTCTGGATGGATCTCTATTTTCTTATCCTTTGTAGTTATTTGGCCAACTACTTTGCTTCCACCTCTCTCTGTCTTCTCCACACAGTGAGGGTCCATTTGAGTGGGGGGCTTCTCATTCCCTTCAGCATACACTGTCTTCTTTTGCATTTCTGTATTCCCAGTTTCTTGGTTTTTGTTAGTGGCATCCTCCAACTCCTGCTGAGGTTGGTGGTAAGTTCTTCTAATGGGAGGTTTCAATCTGTAGCATCTCTCCCTATTATGTCCAAACATTTTGCAATGTTGGCAGTAGTGAGGTCGTTGCTCCATGATGAATTCTTGCAAAAAACCTCTCTGAGTGTCCCCAATCCATATTTTCTTAACATCAGGGAGAGTCACATCTCTTTCCACTAAGATTCTTTCACTGGCTGGTCTTGCCTTGTTAAAAGTAGCAGCATCAACCATCAAAGTTGTACCCAAGGTGCACCCTATATTGAACAAAGCATTCATTTTAAATAAATGCAAAGGCAGTTTAGGTATCTTAAAGCAAATAGGCACTGTGGGAGGTTCTTGTGATGGATCATAATCAGGTGACAATTTTAATATTTTCATTTCTGTTCCAGCAATTATGATGGATTGCTTTGAAAAAATTCTGGCATAGTCCTCCTTTTTAGTCAGCTAGATTAGGAGGTGTCTACCATCCAACAACCCTAGCTTCCATTCTGAAATCTTCAAGGATTCAAATTATTTTGTAACTCGCTCCATCTTTGGATGTCCCAAGCTGAATTTACCAATTAGAGTGAATTGAACCTCCAAGTTTAAGTCAGCAATCTCATTTTCAGAAAAAAAAAGGCAGCAGGTTCCCCATCTTTAATACCCACAGAGTGAATGCAGGCTACAGATCCTCTTCCAGCAATAGTGTTATGAAAGTCTTGAGGGAAGACAAGTAAATCAGGATCCAGAAAAGGGGAGGGAGGGTTACCCACCACTCCAGCATAGGTGGCTTTGGTCCATTGCAAGTTGGTTTCCAAATCAATAGGGGTGTTCATGATTCACCAGACCAAGACCCCAAAACAGGATCCAGGCCAAAACAAACACCAGCAACGGAGGTAAAGAAAAGCAGACAGCTGCTACACAAGAAAGAGAACTTCCCAAAGGCAGCAAACCACAGCTTCCAAGCAAGTTAAAATTTCACCAAGGAAAGACAGCAGAAGAAGCAGAGGAGCTTGAACTGTCCAATGAAACAGTAAAGCAGCAAGAAACCTCAACAACCCCAGCAAGTTCACCAAGAACAAAACAGAAAGTTCCAACACAGCAAAAAAGCTTCTTCAAGAACCAGCCAGCACTAAGAGAAAGCTTCCCAACAACAACAGTCAGCTCCATTACTGCCAAAACCCTAGTAGAGCTCTGCGAGGTCCAGCCGCTAGCTCCATTATATATATATATTCAACATGTTGGTGGCGGCTAGCATTGCTCTACCAGGGTTTCTACGAAAATGAAAGTGGCCGGTGGCTACTATTCGACAACCTTCTTCACTGGCCATTTGGTTTTGGGTGTAAGAAGGTTCTTGATCCTTGGTGCTTCTCTTGGCTAACTTATAGTTACTTTTATTGCTTCCCGGGCTCACTGGTTTTTCTATTTGAAGTTATTGTTTCATTGCTTTTGTCCTTTTGAGTATTTGTCTTAGAGGATTCCTACTGGGCCTTATCTTTTACCTTGGTTTCTGGAGATACTTCCTTAGGTTTCCTATTGTTCCTCCCCTCCACTGGTTTTTTTCTAGTGGAGTTGTTGGTTTTATCTGATGGCCACTCCTATTGACTTGGAGACCAATTTACAATGGACCAAAGCCACATTTGCTGATGTGGTTGGTAAAAGCTCTAATTTCCAAAGTTCTATGGAAGTAATTGATTTCCTGACTACCTTCCATGAGGGGGTAGGTAATGGGGAGCTGCCTTTTGTTAAACAACTAAGCAAGAAGTCAGAGAAACTTGCTGCTTTCTTCTCTGAAGCTGAAATAAAATCACTCTCAACCTCCTTTAAATTCACATTGGTTGGTAAATTTCAATATGGCCATCCAAAGATGGAGGCCATTAGAAAGTACTTTGAAGATTTGAAACTCCTGAGTGATTTGAAAGTTGAACTAATTGATGGAAGGAATTTCTCCATTAATCTATCAAGAGAAGAAGACTACACCAGATTCTTTGCCAAGCAGATTCTGTATATTGAAGGAATGACAATGAAACTATTGAAATGGTCACCTGAATTTGATCCAAGTCAGGAACCCCCCATAGTCCCTCTTTGGTTCAAAGTTCCAGAGCTAAGACTTCACTTCTTCCACCATCAAGTGCTACTTACAATAGGAACAGCTCTTGGTAGACCAAAGAAATTTGATGTGCCAACCTACAACCTCTCAAGACCCTCTGCTGCCAGAATCCTAGTTGAAAGGGATATAACACTTCCAGAAGTGGATGAAAGATGGTTGGGAACAACCCACAATGGCTACTGGCAAAAAATTGTAATGGAGCAAAAGCCATATTACTGCACAAACTGCAAAATGTTTGGACACTCCAACACTAGATGCTTCAGACTCCATCCAAAGACTAGAACTAACACAAAAATTCAAGAACCCATTTCAGTCCCAGGTGTTGCACAAGAGCAGCCTGTTTGTGGAGTGCACACTGAAGATCAATTTGTATCCAATGATAATGCACCTCAAGGTGTGATGGTAGTAGCCAATTTTCAAAACCTTCATCCAACATTTGATGGTGAGCTAGAGCAGATTACTGGCACTGACATACTGACTGCCACAATACCAACAGACACAACTCCCAGTCTTCCTGAGGATCCTTCCTCCCTCTGAAAACTTTAATCCTGTGATAATGTTGTAGAACAGTTGGAGGAACTAATAAGGTCAAAACCCTCCAAGCCTTCTGCTTCTTCTGAAGCAGTCACAACTCCAGTCATTTTCAATGAATCACTGCATATTAAGGAACAGCAGAACCACTACAATAATGGTCTTGCCCCCCTCTGTGTGGTTGATTTCTATGATAATTTACACAAGATTGATGCCCTTTAAAGAGAATTAGAAGAGGGATGGCTGTTATAGAAAGCTAGGAAAAAAAAGAAACAAACTGCTCTTGATCCACAAGGAGGTACTGTTGTCATAGAAGCTGGGAGCTCTTACTCCTCTAAAAGGGATTCCCTTACCAGACTTACAATGGGAAGATCCAAACAATCTCATCATGATTAATTTACTTTGCTGGAACATTAGGGGAGTGGCTCACCCACTCTCCCTAAAAAGACTCCTCCATCTCAACAGAAAACACAAATTATGGTGCATTGCTATCCTTGAACCTATAGTTCATAAACATCCTGAAAAAATTCTAAACCAATTCCATTGTTTTTCCCATCATTACAACTGTAATAATAAAATCTGGATCCTTCTCAAAAAATAAATTACTTGGTCTATCCTGTTGGACCACCCTCAGTTTGTGCACTTTAAGATTGATGCTGCTGGAAAATCAGGTCTCATCACTATGATCTATGCTGGGTGTAACAAAAATGATAGAACAACTCTTTGGAAAGAGCTTATCTACGTTGGAAACAACATAACCTCCCCTTGGTTAGTGGGAGGAGATCTTAATTATGTTGCTGAAAGCTCTGAAAAAAGAGGGGGAAGAGCTCCTAACCTCTTCAAGGTGACACAATTTAGTGACAACATCAAAGCTGCTGAACTCTTTGACCTTGGATTCCAAGGAGATTGCTTTACCTAGAAGAGAGGGCAGATTTGGGAATGATTGGACAGGTTTCTGGCCAATGATCAATGGTTTCAAGAATTCTTAAATACCTTTGTACATCACTTACCTTTAGTAGGGTCAAATCACAGACCTTTGCTTATTTCCATCACTGTCAACCCATGTACAAGTCATAACTCTTTCAGATTTCAAAACATGTGGACTGACCACCCTCAATTTCTAAATTTAATTAAAGAGCATTGGAAGGTGTCACAACAATCCAATCCCCTTATTAGACTATGGCAATTGCAGAAAAAGATGGCCTATTATCTTAAGCAATGGAATTGGCACTGCTTTCGGAATTTTTATGGAGTAGTGGAGAATGCTGAGAAAAATCTGGCATCCCTGGAAGTTGAAATTGGGACTGGTAATGTTAGTGAAGTTGTACTGTTAGAAAATGCTGAAAAGGTTCTTTTGGCCACTAAGAGATTGGAAGTGTTTCTCAAACAGAAGGCTGCCATCAATAGATTTATGGGAGGGGACAGGAATATTAAATACTATCATGCTTGTATCAAGTACAAAAGGAAATGTAACAACATACATAAGATTCAAGATGCTCAAGGATGTTGGATGAACAATTATGAGGATATTGCAAGAAATGTTGTAGAATTCTTTCAAATTCTCCTCACTGCACCTCATTTCAGTTCTACACCTGTGGATCCTTAATTCTTCCAGGACGAACTTATTTATACACAGGAACTTCAACTTTCTTCCATTCCTACTGAGTCTGAAATCTGGGAGGCCCTTAGTACTATTGATAATTTCAAAGTTGCTGGTCCTGATGGATATACAACTGCTTTTTATTAAAATGTTTGGCCCATTATAAAGGAAGATGTGGTTAATGTTATCCAAATTTTCTTCAGTGGTATCCCTCTCCCCAATTACTTTACTTCCTCCAGCTATATCTTCATCCCCAAAACTAATGTTTGCCTTAATTGGAATCAATACAGACCTATTAGTTTGACCTCTATATTCAGCAAACTCATCAGCAAAATCATTGTGGCAAGGTTACAACCCCATTTAAACCACCTAATAAAACCCAACCAAACTGCTTTTATCAAGGGCAGATCGATCTCTAAAAATGTTTTACTGGCACAGGAGTTACTACTGCATATTGATCATCACTGTAGAGGAGGCAATCTCATTTACAAATTGGATCTGCGTAAAGCTTATGATACTATCCAATGGCCTTTTATTCTTAAAATTCTCAAAGCCAGGGGTTTCTCTTCAGAGTTCTGCACCCTCATATCTAGATGGTTGCAATTCAATTCCCACTCCATTATGCTGAATGGAGCCTCCCATGGTTTCTTCTCTGCTACTAGAGAGGTCCAGCAAGGAGATCCACTCTCCCCATCTATTTTCATCCTTGCTCTGGACTATCTTTCTAGAATACTGGATCAAGCTCATAGAGATCCTATGCCAGATTTCACCATATACTATGGAGGTCACACATCTGATGTATGCAGATGACATCATTATATTTTCCCAAGCCAACAAAAATGCTGTTAAGCTTCTACACAAATGTTTGAAGAATTTTCAAGATATCTCTGGTATGACCTCCAACACTTCTAAATGTCAAATCCATTATAAAAAACTTACTAATCATGCAGCTAGACAATAGATTGGCAACTTTACTGGGTTTTCCACTCTTACTCTCCCTCTTCATTTTCTTGGGGTGCCACTTATCAAAGGTAGAACCAAAAGGGTACAATTTGATGTTGTGCTTACTAAAATCAATGCTCAACTCAACTGCTGGACAAACTCTTTCCTCTCTAATGGTGGAAGAATTACACTATTAAAAAGCATTCTCACATCTTTCCCTTCATACATCCTCCAAGTTACAAACATGAAGAAGTCTACCCAGTTATTAATTGAAAGAAGCTTCAATAGATTCCTCTGGGCTGGACAAAGGAACCAATTACATTGGGCTAGCTGGCAAAAGATTACTAAGCCTACCTTTGTTGGAGATTTTGGTTTCAAAGGCTCAAATCACCTGCAACAAATAAGTATGTGCAAACTTTGGCTCAATTTTAGAATGCAGAATTCCTTATGAGAAAAATTCATGATGGGGAAATATTGTAAGCACTCCCACCCTACTTTGGTAGAAAGAAAGGTGGGGGACTCACCGATTTGGATCAAACTACTCCAAATCAGATAAAAGACTGAAAACACATTCTCGTGGGATCTTGGTCAAGGAAAAATTCATTTCTGGCTTGACCAGTGGTGCCCCCCAAGATTTTCTCACACCCAGACTAACAAATTTTGATCCTAACCTGCTGATGTCTGATTGCTGGAATGGAGACTCCTGGTCAGTGCCAAAATTGCTGACTTTGCTTGATCCAACAGCTACTTCCTGTATCACTAAAATCCCATTCAACTGAGAACATCAAGACAACTTAGTGATTAATACTAGTAATTTTCATAGCATCTCCAACGCTATGTATTCTAAATGGCACAGCTGGCAGGAAGTGCAATGGGGTAAAACTATTTGGAACAAATATCTCACTCCCTCTATGTCTTTTCTAATCTGGAGAACCTTTCACAAGCTTCTCCCTGTGGATGATATTCTCAAGCTTAAGGGACTAAGAGGACCTTCAAGATGCCATCTATGTTGCAAAGCTAAAGAATCAATTTCTCATCTTTTTTTAATGTATGTTCACACAAAGGGTCTGGTCAGAACTGGTCCAAGAGCTGAAGATAAATCTCTTGAATCTAGATTGGGCTTCCCTCCTTCATTGCTAGAATACTTGAAATAAAGTTAATCTAAGCACCATCCCATTTGTGGTCACTTGGTTCATTTGGATGGCCAGAAATAAAGCCAAATATGAGGACAGCCCTCCAAATGCTCACCTCACTATGTTACATTGTAAAACCTTCTTAACCAAGCTTATTAAACATAAGGGATTCTCTGAAATATTCAATAATACCAGTCCTTCTACACAAAAAATAGTGAAGACATCCAAAGTTTTTTGGATCAAAACCACTCACCCCTGGATCAAAGCCAACATAGATGGGAGCAATAATGGGCAGGGTGCTGGATTTGGAGGTATCTTTAGAGACTACACAAGTAGTTGCAAGTTGTTTTTCTACAGCCCTATGCATGCCCAAGATGCACTTGAAACTGAAACAGCTGCTCTTTTGTGGGCACTCTACATTGCTATTCAGATGAAATGGTTTTTTACAATGATTGAAACTGATTGTACTTTGCTTCTCCAGCTGGTTGAATGCACTTGAAACTGAATCAGCTGCTCTTTTGTGGGCACTCTACATTGTTATTCAGATGAAATGGTTTTATATAATGATTGAAACTTATTATTGTTTGCTTCTCCAATTGGTTGAAGGATCCTTATCTCCTCCCTGGCACATACTCCAATTGCTCAAACCCATCCAGGAACTTAAAAAATAGTGTCAACTTCAGCTCACCTTCAATTACAGAGAAGACAACAAACCTGCTAACTGGATAGCAAGAGTTACAAGTCACTCTGATGCCACTTTAGTCTCCACTACTCCCTCTCCTTCCCTTTCCTTTTTGTTAAAGGGTGATCTCTTACAAGTCCCCTATCTTAGATATGTAATTTGTTCTTCTTCTGCAATATAATTTTCCCCTTTCAA
>JXCR01096533.1:5517-16561 GCA_002079205.1 Phalaenopsis hybrid cultivar | reverse complement strand
CGAGAATAAATATAGCTGAGCCTAGTCTCATACGAGTGCTTGCGGTCCCCCCTTGTCCGGGTGTTCTTTTTGTTTTATCGAAGTTTTGGGACGAGAAATTCGTGTTACTTTTCTTTTCTTTCTTGATTTCTTCAGGAGACATGAGTCTTTTTCGTTGAGTCTCTCGAGTTTTTTCCGCTTTTTCTCGGATTTTTGGGACGACGTTTTCTTCCAGATTTTATTTTTTTTGAGATGCATTTAGGTTTACTATGCTTAAGGGACATCGGATCTCACGGGCGTACAAGTTTGTTTTATATTTTACAGCACTTAATTTTCCTGTTTCTACCTGCTGTTGTTCTCCCTGTAAAGCATGTCATATTACTCCTGTTTCTACTTGCTACTATTCTCTCTGTATAGCATGTTACACTTGTCCTGTTCCTACTTGCTACTATTCTCCCTGTATAGCATGTTACACTTGTCCTGTTTTTACCTGCTACTGTCTTTCATGTAGAGCATGTTGTACTGCTCCTGTTTTTGTCTACTACTGTTCCCTTGCATGCTACTGTTCGTTCCTGCATCGCACGCTTTACATTTTATAACTTTAAACATGTTTATCNCCGGCCGCCAACTCCTCTCATCAGAACAAACCCTCATGCTGCACTCTCCACTCAAAAAACCCTCTCCCGCCGTCTCTCTCTTGCCCCAACAGTACCATTGCCAGCGGCCAAGCTCGCCATTACCCATAACAGAAAACCTACTTGTTCACCGTTTCTTCTTCCTCTCAACCGAAACCCACCTCCAACTTACTCCCAACAACCTTCTCTCCACACAGAAAAAAAAAAATCCTTCTCCCAAATTGAAAGCCCCACTCGATTCCTTCCACGCATGACACTCTGCTCCAGCTTGACACCAATCAGACAACTCCTAAAAGGTAAAACAAGAAGAAATTGGGTTTAAGATTGTGGGATTTGAAGTTCACATTTGGCTTTTTGATGAGATTTAAATTGAATCGTGCTCCAATTTTGTTTGATTTTGCTTCAAAACATTCCTTCATTCTAGATTTTTTAAATGAGAGAGGAATGAGATTTGAGATTCAGTTGGGGGGAGTTATGACGAGAAAATTGTGAAGTGTGCGTTTTGTTCTTCTAAACATGTTTTTTTATGTTTTTGCTTTTTAAAAACATAAAAATTATAACAATGTCAAGCCTATTTTGCTTTATGTTAAAACAAAAAAAGGAAAAAAAAAACGAACTCAAAAAAAAGAAAAAAAAGAAAAAAAAAAAGTGATCCCAAACAGCCCCTAAAATCAGATGATAGTGGCCACCTCAAATACGACAATGTTTATTAAAGGTAGGAAGGCGGCATTTAGATCACACATGCCGTGAAAATGAACATGCCAATGACTCTTCTTTGTCGACCGCTGATTGTGACCAAAGGGACCATGCATTTTGTAATCTCATGCATTTTAGTCCCACATCGGGAAGACAAAAAGTTAGTTGTGAGATAAGCTTTATAAAAGAAAAATTAAAAATTTTTAATGCAAGAAAAATTTCAGTGTCGCGGGTGCGAAGCATCTGAATCGTATTCGATAAAAATAATTAATTTTTTAACTTTAATAAAAAAATGTTTTAATTAATCACTTTCTTTAGCCCAATAAGCAAATGAGTTAAATTCATTAATAAAAAATGTTTTAATTAATCACTTTCTTTAGCCCAATAAGCAAATGAGTTAAATCCATATCAAGCACGAGCTTAAATTGAATGAATGAGTTTGAATTGAGCTGAACAAAAAAAAGCTATTTACGAGCCATTTGAAACAATAGTCGAACACAAACAAAAAAAAATGAACGAGCTCAGCTCTAACAAGCCTTGGGCTCGCTCAAGCTTGACTTGTTTACCCCACTTAAATTCATTTTTTTCCTCTCTAAAAAGTTCTCTATTTCAGTTTCACTTAACAACCCCAAATCACCAGTTTGAGAGACAAATTAAAACTAAACAGGCTCTCAAAGTTTATTAACATCAGCTAGGTATCAAATTAGTGACTCATGTTCATTCTTGAATAATCCCCTATTCATATTCCCACCATCCAAGAAATAGTCCTAAAACTCTACACTCACAGAGAATCATCCTTCCCGACACATCCGATCACATTCCAAATCCAAAGTTCCTCGTGTTTCTTTTTTTTTTTTATTGGCCCCTTGAACCGATAAAATAAAAAGAGGAATGACCAAATTAAAAGATATAAAGAAGCGAAAAATCATAAGGAAAGAAATGGGAGAAAAATACAAGACATTTGCTAACCAACACCACACATTATCACTCCTATCATGGGGCCATCCATTATGCACTAATGCCCTTTGAAATCCTCAAAAGATTAATTATTTTCTAAGGGGCTTCCACATTCCAATACCACATCGCTTATTTGAGATCATACAAAATGCTTTGATCCCGATATACTCTCCACAAAAAAGTTCTTATGCAGCAAAACTTATATGGCGCCACCTCTTCATTTTCATTAAGGGACTCCTATCCCTCATCCTACGTCAAATTGAGCTGAACTCAGCATGTCATCAATGAAGTTTGAAAGATCTAAGAATATATCCAAAATTTGGAGCTTGTTGCTAAAATTTCAAGTTGACACAGCTTTCTATGGCATATATCTTATTACTAACAATCTCAACGTTAATATCTTTTTTTAAGGTAATCAAATTTAATAAAAATAATATAAGACTTGGTCCCATCTCCAAAAATCCCACTTCTACTGGCCACAAGTGACAAAAATTTAAACGCCTCTGCACAGCAACAAACTTCAATTAATTTTCCATATTAACTTCAAGCTAACACTAAAACCGTAGCTCATAAGAAACTGACATGGAAGAGTATTGCAGAAAAGGGAGAGGAGATACACATTGTCTGGCTGTACATCTTATGACATTAAGACTGGTATATTCTACCAACCTTTTCTACTTCTTAAGTTCTAATAGTCATCATGTCTATTCACAAACATAAGCCTTTTCACTATTGCAACTACATAATTTATATTACAGAAGCAGAACTAAAAATATAAATAAAGAGCATTTCTTATTGAGAAAAAACACACATAACATATTAGCAAAAATTCAAAAAGGTAACAGACAAATTCTAGAGAAGTAAAAAATAAAATAAAATTATGCCATAATTACCTCGGGACTTTTGATGAAGTACTTCAAATTGCGGCCATAAAAAATTGCAAAAGCACCATGTGATGAAATGGCTCTATTCATATAAGAACGGGCACCTTGTTCCAACCTAATAATGGTCTTCTTGGTGTCCACGCATTGGTACCTTGATACTAATAAATTAAAAATAACAAATCATTGAACATAAATCATAGCATTCATATAGCATTAATACTTAACAAAGATAAATATATTTGTACTTGTACATGCATACAAATAATAAGGGAAATTGTTGTTCGGTCCTTATTATGTTCCCCATATTTTTAAAACCTAGTAGTTTGGCTAGCTGCCCAGAAGGCAAATTGCTGTCAATTCATTAGAGTCCTTGTGCTGTCAAAATTGAATTAATGATTCACCCTCCCTCTCCCTCCCTCCTCTAATCCACTCCATCGTGGTGTCACCCTTCCCCCTCCCTTCTGAATTGGCTGCAGGACTCTCTGCCTCTCCCTCAGCTCTTTCCCATCTCATTCCGCAGTGGACTCATGCCACCTTTCCCTTCCACGATGGCTGCTACAGTACCGTGAACCCTTTTCCTATTTGATTCCTTACCCTTTCTATCGCTTCCGTTGCCCACCTCTCTTTCCTAAGGGCTCAAGAGTTGCATTACAAGAACCTGCATATATATCAAGGTTCAACTTATGATGTGCCAAGAGAGGATGCATATTTATCATATCAAAAAGTGTCGTGGAAGAACAACGCCTACATGATCGACCTCCCAAGAGATTGCAATATTTCAGCTACCATCAACGTGGCAGACTTGAATTTGGGCTACAAGAAATCAAAAACTTAGACAAATGAAGTCAAAGCTCGCCAAACCCTGGGAAATTGACGCGAGAGCCTGGGTCATGGTACTGTAGCTGCTACAATACCGCAGACCCTTTTTTTTTCCTATTTGATTCCTTACCCTTTCTATCACTTTCCTTGCTCACCTCTCTTTCATATCCTAGCATTTGCCTATTATATTACCTTTCCTTTTTATTTTCTTTCCTTTCCTATGACCTTCTATTCCTATTTGATAACTTCTATTACATATATGTGTTGCCTGCTTGTTTACAATTCAGATTTTCATTGCTTCTTATTTTAGATTATAGCCTCTAAGGTGCTTTCCCTTCTGATGGTTGTATCCAAAGACGAGAAGGTGCTCTGGCTATAAATCATTTGAGATGGTGACCATTCCTCAAAGATGGAGTGGTGCTCCAACTGTATTTCGATCCTGCGAGGATATTTATCCTTACTCATCCTCCCTCACGTAGTCCCCAAACAGCCCTCCCCATTATTCTCCCGCAGTCCACTGTCTTTCCCCTTTGCTGCCCCTCACAGTCCTAGCCACCTGTTTCACTGTTTTCGTTGTTTTAAACTCTCACCTTTGTTGTGCAGCCCGTCAATCCTTCCTTTTTGTTGTTCTACCCATGTATCGCCATCTGGCATTACCGCCGCAGCCACACAAGCCCTTCCCCTTATTGTCATATCGTTGTCCTGCCATCCCATGCTTGATGCCACCCTCAAAATAGCCACCCAAAAATCCCTTCCTTACAACCATCACTTTCCAACAATCACCCAACCATCACAATCATCTACCAACACTTCCAAAGCCCTAACGGCCACCACCAACAACTTAAATCAGCCCTAGTGTGAGTTTTTGTTATATGTGTTGTAATCCCCCTTTCAGTGTGTGAGTTGTAACCGTTTATTTACTTTTGAGTAATAATATTTGTTTTCTCTATTATGGTTTGGGTAAACTAGGTATCATCCCTGGATAAGTCAAACCAATCCAATCTTATTTATCTACTTCTTGATGCACCCCAATCATCACAATGCCATTGGACTATTGAACAGAACAAGTTCGACAAAAACACTAGCTCTTTGAAGTCTATCCAAGTTCATCAATAATGTATACTCCCTTGAAAACACCAACAAAATCAAAACAGATTCTTTCCCATATTATAAAACAAGATAGGGAACTCTTTGGTTCTAAACCTAAAAAAGCCATGATGTTGAGCCATTTTACTAAAGATTCGACATATGTGAGTTCCTATATTATGTCCCCATCGTTAATAAGTAATAAGCTCACGTCCACCGTTAGCTAGGTTCTTGCCAATGATTCCTCCTCTCATACAAGATTACTTCGAGCTGTGCTAGTGAATCCATTTTAATAGTAGACCATGAAAAATACATATTTAGGATCTTGAATCATGTGTTAACTACCTCTGCTCTCATTATCCAATTAAAGTAAGAGAACTCCGATTTTGCCTCTACCATAAGGAGTACATATTCTTCAAAGGTTATCTCCAATTAAAGTAAGAGAACTCACTTTCTTGACAGATCCTCCTTCATAAGTTGTTATCTCCTAACAAATATCTCTTCTTCTTTCAAGACAATTGGTATTTAACCACTTGATGCTAATGAAGGTGGCATCCAAGTAACAAGAGCTTCAAAGGCAACCATCTTCATAATTATCTAATCATCCATAGCTAGGCCATCTGCCCTTTCAAGCTTAGCAAATAGGCTCAAGAGAAACTCTTTAATTATCTATTTTATTTCCGCATTGTTATAGATCTCGGGTTCAATAAAGTCACCAACAATATCCTTCTAAATTCTCATCCAAGCATAAAAATTTTTGCAGAAGTTGGAACTAGAGCTTTATTGCCAATTACATCTGGATTTAGAGCGAGGGAAACTGGAACCGATAGAAAAATAACTAGGTCTATATATGTACTGAAATAATAGATTGAATTACTTATCTACCCTAGGACGTGAGAAGGGGATCTTTAGCCATCTTGGAATCCATGCATAAAAGTTTGGTCATGTCTTGGAAGGCATGCCGGTGGTGATCAAAGAGAGATATTAGTGATGCAGAAGCGGTCTTGTAGGGGCGTCATCCATGACCCCTAGCACACTGTAGCGTGAGATCACGACTTGGATTGGTCCAGGAGGGCCAATCGACATTTCCTTTTCGTGGATTTC
Organism: Phalaenopsis hybrid cultivar; assembly: GCA_002079205.1. Classification (NCBI taxonomy): domain Eukaryota; kingdom Viridiplantae; phylum Streptophyta; class Magnoliopsida; order Asparagales; family Orchidaceae; genus Phalaenopsis; species Phalaenopsis hybrid cultivar. The sequence goes on along the minus strand of JXCR01096533.1, from coordinate 10,401 downwards.
CCTCTTATTTGAGTGGGGACCACTCCAATTTATCCTAAGTCTATAAATATATAGTGTTCAAGTTTTAGGGCAGTTTTTCTTTGTGTTTTATGTCAGAAAAGTCGTCGGCGTCCACGTTTTCACTTCTAGAGTTGTATCCAACGACGAGTGGTGTTCCGATATATCTCATCCTAGGCGGTGATTATCCTCGACCTCCTCACATCCTCTGCAACCTTCCCTTTGTCATTGTCACTGCCTTCCCCACTGCAGCCACCCTGCAACAACCATCTTGGTTATCCTCCCTACAGTTTCCCCATCTCTCAACAGCCAGCTGCCTGCCAACCTAGTTGCCTCTATGTTCTACCATCCTCCACCTTCTCCTAATCTTTTGCCTCGTTGCCAAAGCCCCATAAGCCCCTTGCCTTATTGTCCAATGCTTTACCAGCCACCTGAACCACATCCCTGCCACCTAGCTGATATTTCAGCACTTTCCCTGCAGTGTCATTGTTGTTCCAACAGCCCAAAACCAATCCCTGCGTCGTTGCACTGTTGTCTCAGCCGCTGGAACCACCTCACCATAGCCTATCTGTTGTTCCTGCCGCCCAAAACTGCCCCTAGCCGTTGTTTCTTCACCACACAACCACCTACCCCCTTGTTACTGCCTCTCCAAGCCCCCTCATAGCCGCCTCCACCACCATCAGAGATCCACCTGTAGTTGAGTTTGTTTGTGTTTGTTGTTATATTTCCCTTTTAAGAGTGTTTGACTGTAACCGCCTATTCGTTTTAATAATAATATTTGTTTCACTTATTGTGGTTTGGGTTAACTCTGGATAGCTACGAGACACGATGCCGTTAGAGGATGTGGGGCGAAAAATCCTCCAACTGCAACAGAGGCTTGCTGCCTTCGAGAGGAGGCAATCCAGACAAGTTACCTATAGACACAATAGTGACTTGCTAGATCGAAGGAATAGAGTGAATCTCTTCCACTATGCAGATTCCAGGAATAAAAAACCTCTATCCCGAAGATTTGACCAAAAATATCTGAGAATCCAAGAACTTGTTGTCATGTTTTTTGCTAGCCAACCACCTTGTCCAACATCCTGCCAACTTACCGAACCTCACCGACCACCTCAATCGTCCCTTGATCCAACCTTAACGGGAGTTAGTGCCGTGTCTGTTATTTTTTCTTATTTCAATTGGTTGTTTGTAACTTCTTATTTGAATTTTAATAATCACTCTATCATTCATGAACAAGCCTTAAGAAGAGGAAATAGAAGGAGAAATTATGCTGATCATTTTATACATCTCTGATTCATTTAGGAAAAGAATATTCATGCAATGATGGCTCCCCAAGAGGCATTTATGTCTACTGTGGAAAATTGAAAACTCACCACATCAGGATAGCTACAGCAAAGAACCGAGAAAACACATCAACTTCAGGTTTCAGTCACTTGATCAAGTTTTGGTTATTAACTACATCATTTTAATTCATCACAAGATTGGCCTTATAAAAAATCATTTGTATGAACTTTGAGTTCTGCCGACAAAGGAAACATTACATAGACTGAATGGATTGCATTTCTTGGATCAATCAAACAATTAGTTCAATGGGCTGTAAAATAGTCAACATCATCATACAAGTGTTGAACTTGATTCTATATTATCCTATTCGTCCATTAATTTCAACTGCAAGAACAAAAGGCTAAAAAGGCAATGCAAGATCCGAGAGAATCTCCAAACCCAAGATCAGTCCAATTGGAATCAAAAGCCATCAAGTTTCACTTTATCCAAATTAAAGGACGAATATTCAAGTTCTAAATTTTTTGAACCTTCCAGAATTTCCTGGAAATTTCATGAGATTAAGAAGGCATCAAATCTAAAGAAATAGAACTTGGTAAGCCATACCCTAATCCAAGGCTTAGTTTGAATATTTAGGGTTTCATTTAGGGTTTGGTTTTGTTATATTTTTTTTGAATAATTGTTCAACTTTAGGTGCATTGGATTAGATTTATTTCTTATTTGAACGGAGCCTTTTATAAGATCATACGGATCTAATTTTATTTTCTATAAATAGGAGGTTCTTAAATATTAATTCTTAATAGTTGAAAAATGAATGACCCCCAAAAACCCTTTTCATTCCCCATTATCATGCCAATTGTGTTAGCATAGCCAACAACACAAGTCCTCTCTGTACATCGACACAAATTAGGGTTTGGAAATCATCATCTCCAAAGACAGACATCACATCACATCATGTTGTTCTTATCTGTCTCTCATGTTGTTAAACACTTTTTTCTTGAAACCCTACTCCTTGAATACCATTAAGAAATATGCATGCTTGAAAGCTTCTACGTTGGGAAATCATAATCCTCAATAAGCCTAGTCTTGATTCTTGATTCTTACAAGAAACCCTAATCTTCTTGCCAATTTTTAAGCTTCCGCATTATAACTACAGGATCAGCTGGAATCACAATACATGTGCACTGTGTTAATAGGCTGATCTACTGCAAAGCAACGCATGGGGTTCTTGACTGCAAAATGAAAATTCCATGCAATCTTGAGGAGCCGACAGATTGATTTTCCCAATTATAGGTACCCCTACATACGGTCGAGTACACTATAATAATAAAAAACAAACAAATTTGCTTCATAGTAGAGAAAACAAAACAAGAAGGCTCGTCTCTTCTACTCTTTTACAGTGGAGAATTGCTTTTACAAGGATGGGTAACAGAATGGTTGATTCATTAAACTAACAATGTTCGGCCAATACGTTACACTAAATCACAAAGATAAATTTCTAAGGTTCAAATAATTTCAGCATATTTCTGGAAGATTAAACAATGTGAGGGGAAACAGGTAATTCACCCCAGCTGTAACGGCATGTAACTAACCCTTATTCTTAAAATAATAATTTCTTAGATATTTCATTTATTTAGAGAAGATACAACTACAATAACAACAATGACAACAACAACGAGCCTTTATCCCACTAAGTGGNAAATAATAATTTCTTAGATATTTCATTTATTTAGAGAAGATACAACTACAATAACAACAATGACAACAACAATGACAACAACAACGAGCCTTTATCCCACTAAGTGACGTCGGCTACATGAATCCTTTTTCTCCATTGCATCCTATGGAGTGTCTTATTTTCATTTAATTCTAATAGATTAAGATAATTTTTTATACAATATGCCCAAATCTTTTTAGGTGTACCTCTGTCTTTTNGGAGTGTCATATTTTCATTTAATTCTAATAGATTAAGATCATTTTTTATACAATATGCCCAAATCTTTTTAGTTGTACCTCTGTCTTTCATAACATAAGTCAAATCTAAAACATCTACTCTTCTAACGAGATCATCAGATGGTCGGCATTTAATGTGAACAAACCATCTAAGACGATTCTCTCTATCTAGTTCGCCATTGGTACTACACCAACCCTATCACAGATACAACTAAGAAGTTAAATTACTTGAAAATATTAATTTTAGTTTTCAATACAACAACAACAGCAACAACAACAAAGCCTTAATCCCATTACGTGGGGTCTNCCTATCACAGATACAACTAAGAAGTTAAATTACTTGAAAATATTAATTTTAGTTTTCAATACAACAACAACAACAACAACAACAAAGCCTTAATCCCATTACATGGGGTCGGCAAATTTTAGTTTTCAATATAAGGGCTAAAATTGTAAAACGATTTATCAATCAAATAATCGAACTTGTTGCAAAAATAATATGAATAGGAAAAATGAATAAAATGAAACAATTCAATAATAAGTGAAAAAAAATTTAGTTGATTTACGGGGGTTGAGGTTAAACGTCATAACAAAATAATCAAATACTACTAGTGGATAGACAATTTATGCACTTCTAGTAATACGGTAATTATATATTTCTGATGTAATGAATCTTGTATCCCACGACGACAAAGCAATTCTTCCATTTTCAATTTGATGTTCTAGTTTTATTATAAGCCGATGCTTATGAGCCCAAGCTCACCCAGTTATGCTTTCTTTNTTTTCAATATAAGGGCTAAAATTGTAAAACGATTTATCAATCAAATAATCGAACTTGTTGCAAAAATAATATAAATAGGAAAAATGAATAAAATGAAACAATTCAATAATAAGTGAAAAAAATTTTAGTTGATTTACGGGTTGAGGTTAAACGTCATAACAAAATAATCAAATACTACTAGTGGATAGACAATTTATGCACTTCTAGTAATACGGTAATTATATATTTCTGATGTAATGAATCTTGTATCCCACGACGACAAAGCAATTCTTCCATTTTCAATTTGATGTTCTAGTTTTATTATAAGCCGATGCTTATGAGCCCAAGCTCACCCAGTTATGCTTTCTTTAAAAACAGAACTAAACCTATAAAAAGTTTACTTGGATATGCTTGGGACCTTACTAAACGCAAATTGTAGTATTTTTTTTTATTTCCTTCCTATTTACTTGAGACGTAAAACAAGAATCACCACAATGAAAAGCAACAGAAAGACATCAAAATTGTAATGCAATTAAACACACATAACCAAGATCACATGAATTAATTCTAAACTGTACAGTCAAAATCAGCACAAAAGGAAACTACCATATTTTTTTCATCAAAATAAGAAAAAAAAAATGAGACATACTTTTAAAGTGAAAAGTGAGCAATACCTTCCTTGGCGAAGAGACATGATTCCTGATCATATGGACCCAAATCCATGCCAAGTATCTATACGTGTTAGGATAAAAAGCAATGGTGTTATTTTTGGATGCAAATCTTCCCAAGGCTGAAAAGAATCAACAAATAAAAAAAAGCAACATAATTTTATGAGAGGTAAAATATTTTACCATTGCCTCTACATCAGAAAAGTTAGGAATATCATCTTCTTC